>JAQGBW010001850.1:0-22887 GCA_034698625.1 Julus scanicus | reverse complement strand
GGGGAATTGTGACTAAGGGGTGGGGGGTGTTTAAAAAGAGGCAAAAAAGTGTGACATAATTTATGGATCACCCCTTTCTGAAGATGTATATATGTAATGAAAGTAAAATTTGTCGTTTTAGCATATCTGAGCAGTCTTTTTGAGGAGCCCAAAGAGATGGTCATCCTCCACCTTCTGCAACATCTTCCACTGCTTTGTCCAGGAAAGGCAGACATCAAGGCCCTCTACCTCAAGCTCATGCCCCAGGTGTTCACTCACTCCATTAAGACTGGGATCTACGTGGAAGAAAGTAGGCAACTGCTGTCCTACGCCCTGATCCACCCTGCCCTGTCGAAGGACGATCGTCTGGCCCTCAGCATGTGGTTGCCCCGTCTGGAAAACGCCTGCAACAGCAGCCTGAAGACGTCCTCCTGTCTCTCAGAGAGCATACAAGCTTACAGCAACGAGCAGAACTACGGGAATCAATCCCAGCACCGTGTTGGCAGCCCACAGTTTTCTGGTAGCCGGTTGGACTGCTGGAAGAATTGCATATCGCCACCCATCAGCGGTAACGACACTTCGATGATGTCCCAGCAACAAATGGGAAACCTCGTCAACGGATGCAACATAATCGGGGAGTTGCCGCAGCTCCATCCGAAAAACGGTCAGGGCTCGTACTCCTTTGCCTCGGCACTTGCCGTGGCGCGGGCCAACAACCAAGTGTCTTACTATCTTCAGCAGTCCAACGGTGGTGGACTGATGCCGGCAATCAACGACAGTCTGAATACGAACCTGGCAGCATCTCAAAATCAAGGTAGGTTTGGAAGGTTGCGGGTAAATATAATTGGTTGTCATGTTGTTGTTGAGGATTCTGTCAGAGGGAAGATTCGTTTGTACATTTTACTAATCGGTTGTCTTTTATCTTGCGCTCAGGCAACTCTTTCCAATCTAGGGTCCGTCGCAGCAATAGCCTGACACCCCCGACAAGCTCCAACACTCAAGGACCACAGATAGACGACATGCCGTTGTATTGCAAGCAACGGTCCATGTCCCTTTCCTCGGAGCATGCCCCGCTTTCGCCCCAGAGCAGCCTGGCTTCGTCGGGCAGCGGCAGCGAGAGCCATCTGGACGAACCAAAGAGCAGTTTTAACGCGGAAGGAAGTGGCATGAAAGGTATTTTCATAAAATTAAAAGGGTATGGTATCAAGATTATTTTCAATGATTTTGTGATAAAATGCGGTCCGTTACGTGCGAGGACAAGAGAAGTTCACCTTGCACAACATTTGACTGTGCCGAGAATTTGAATTTAGATAATTTACTTACGAGCACGGACCACGTTTTAGTGCTTTTCAAATTGTTCGTGGTTTCCCTAAAGCCGGGTCTCCACCAAGACCTACATGTATTTGCAAACATATGCAAAAACGTTTGCCTTCTGGGTTTGTTTCAGCCGCCATTTTGTAAATATATGTAAATATCAAAATTTTACACCTATTAGGGGTCATTCAAAAATTGTCACACCTAGGGGGGTGGGTGGGTTGTTTGTTTTTTGTGACTAAGGGATGGGGGGAATTAGGACTAAGGGGTGAGGGGTGTTTAAAAAGAGGCAAAAAAATGTGACATAATTTATGGATCACCCCTTAAATGTCTTTAATAGCTGTACAATATATTTAAAAATGGCGGCTGAAACAAACCTGCAGGGCAAACTTTTTTGCATATGTTTGTAAAAAAAACGTATATATACGTACATGTACGCCTTGGTGGAGACCCGGCTCAACTCTTTGGTCTCTCGGAATATTTGTTAACAGGGTTCTACCGTATGTTGTTCTTGTATCGCTTGCACTTTGTTGCAAATATTGCTGACAGCAGTTGCAATCTGCAGTAAACGTCAGAGCAATATTTCAAAAGTGTGGATATCCGTACAGTTTTTTTTGGATTACCGACTGCCAGTCAGCATTTTTTTATTTACTTATTTCAGATGTCCCATCGTGGCTTAAAGGACTGCGCTTGCACAAGTATGCTCCCTTGTTTGCCAACATGACATACGAAGATATGATGAACTTGACAGAAGATAAACTGGAGGTAATGACATGATGTTCATTCGGAATGACAGCTAAAAAGATAATGACTGACGTCAAAGTTTCTGTGTGTACCTAGTTCTAACCTGTCAACATTAATTGGTCCAAATGTACCGTGGTTTCCTAAAATGTGTCCGGTTCAATAGAATTTTTTTTTGCAATCGATTCAAAACAGAATCCCTTTGGTGGGTTTATTTACGGAAACTCTCCATTTGTATAACTTGTAGTTTTAGGAAATCGCTATGTTTATTGTGGGTCCAGAATTGAATTGAATTTATTGATCCATGGCCCTTTGACTCTGTAGAATAGGGCTAGAAATATAAGTGAATGTTCTTAGATTATTGCAGGATGTAGTTTTTTTTGCAAATTTGAATTAAAGGGCCATTCAAAAAGTATGTCGGATGTTTCCGAAATTTCTTTAAAAATGGATCCTCCCTATCCCCTGTCCACATGGTGTTCATTTTAGCCCAGTCCTTATTAATTTTTTTTGAAAAGTAAGGTGTCTAAAAAATATATGCGTGTATTGTGGTTAATGGCCGCGGGTGGGGTCCTTGAAAATGTAAGTGATAAGCCTTGAAATATGCTTTAATTATTTTTTCCTTCAAATTTACAAGACACCCTACCTTGTATTCGAATATATGAAAAGTAGGGTGTCCAAAATAAATTGTTGGAACATTTAAAGACCCATCCTATAAATTTCCAAGCACCCGCCTCGCTGCCAATTAATTCCACAACATTTTTTCCAGATTTTTCTGATTAACAGAAATTTGCTGACCTCGAAGGGAAATTCCAGCATAAAATTTGTTTAACACAAAGTTAGACATAATTACAAACTTTTCCCGAGGTTTTAAAAAATCAAGTACATTTTGGACTGGGGACAGATTTCTTTTGATGCCCTTTCCCTTTAAAACTCAATTAAACAGAAATTCCAGAAATACTATCTTTAGAAGAAGTCCTTAGTGATTTTCTCCCTCCCTCCTGTCCACATGCCCGTAGAAATTCATGCGGAACATTGTTGTCCTTTTAGAATGTGACCATAGGGGCAAGGCATAAAATAATTCTCAGCATACAGAAGCTTAAAGAAAGACAAGAAAATCTCCGCTTACTCGAAAAGGTAATTATTAGGACTATTTGGCACTGGGCTAGTCGCGTGATCCTCCAGCTCATCTAATTGCGTGTTACTTATTAATTTAGAGCATTATCGAAGGTGGCAGCGTAAGGAACGCCCTAAACGAATTGAGGTCTATTCTGACAACGCCCATCAAGGCAAATATGTCAGACACAGATTTATCACAAAATTGCATCTCTGGTGATGGCGACTCTTGCCAGGCAATTCCAGAAGGAGATCTGCTGGGACAGTTTTCTCGAGTGGTCGGCAAAGGTGAGTATCTTTTTTAATTTGAAATGCCACGAGACTTACCACCTGAAGATCTGGTGTTCATAATCATTTTTATTTGTTACCAGTGTGCACGCAGCTGTTGGTTAGCAGTCGTCCAGATGACGATAATTTTAGTCAGTTTTTGTTGCTGGTGGACAAATGTATCGCACACGAAGTAAGAATTCTGCCGGTGCTCTCGTCATGTTCAATTCACTTTGAATCAAAAACTGAAATTTGGAATTATTTCTGTGGTGTTTAGTCATTTTCTGAAGTTCAGAAGAAACGGTTCTTATCTTGGAGACAATCTGTTCAAAAAATTTGGAATCCTCTACCTCCTAGGCGTGGATCAGACGTTCGGCACAACCGAGGGTAGGTTACGTCTCCCAATATAAGGCGTCCCTCTCGTTATCGCCATACGTCAATATTAATAATTTTCTGGCTTCAGGCGTTGGAACGGACATTCTGGAAACGAGAATTGTCACAGCAGCAACGGTGGAGGAGGATACATGGATTTTGGCTCGGTGGGATGCGGCGAGAATGGCAACGGAATTCCAAATCTTACTCGTCGTCGGGTATCTGGGCCTTTTATCTTACAAGGCAGCAATAATTCCGGTTCCCAAAACGGCTATCAGCAACAGCAGCCGATATCTCAGCCGCAGCGTCATCTGTCCCCCAAGCACCTGGAAATTTCACCCATGGAGCAGTTTGCGCAGCATCGTGCCAGCGTGGGAATGATTCAGGGGCTTTATAATAAGCGGCCAAGTTTGCAAGATGTAAGTTTATATTTTAATGTTTAATACTAGGGCACCCCCTCCCTAGCAACAGTCGGTGGTCGAGTGGGTTATGTACTTGCCTCACGATTCAAAGATGCGGGGTTCGCTTCCCGGCCAAGGTCGGTGGGAATTTTTACGGATGGAAGAAATTCCCCAAGTGGCGGCTTTTTTGGATGAGAGTTTAAACCGAGGTCCGGTGTTGATTGTTGTACGTTAAAGACCCCTCGTGAGGGGTTGGAAGCCAACGTTAAAAACATACAAGGTAAGACCAGAAAGTTCGGTGAATGAGTCGGAAAAATCAACATATTGTGTGATATCAGAGAATACGCTTTTTTCTGTCCTTTAAAGTAGGCCCCCTGGGCCACAATACACTTTTAACGTTGCGTGTACAAATTTTGGAACGCTTGTGAGAAGTTCCGCTTACCCAAATTCGTGGTGACAATGGTTCGGATAATTTCACGGGAAATGCCAAGTTCACCTTCCATCATTTGCAGAAACAAACAATGATCGTTTTGGAGAAGTTCGAGAACTCGTTTGATGTTTTGGGGAGTCTTCAAGACATTCTCATCCTTCCCGGAAACGCTTAAAAAAGTTGTAAACGCTTTTTCGAGTCAGTTTCGTCCCGTACACTTTTTGCAAGATTTCGTGGGTTTCCATTGCGGATTTGCCCAGTTTAAAACAAAATTTCATGTTGACTCTCTGCTCCATTTTGTACCTGTAACGACACGAATTGACAAGGTCTGCTGCTGACAACTGCTAAATGACTCGTAAACTTCACGAAATGTCTGCGCATGTCACACATTCTTTTAGCTTACATGTCAATGCTCAATTTGCATGCCGACACATGTTTCTCGTTTGCGTCAAATTTCCACACTTTGACCATTCACCGAACTTTCCGGTCTTACCTTGTCCAAACAAACAAACAGACTGTAGTACTCTTAACAATGGATTGTTAGGTTTAAGTTACACTTACATTTTTTAGGAGTAGAATCTCTAAATCGTAGTTCACGCGCAACATTCTCACTCGCTTTATTTTTCACCCCACAGATTAAATGCCACGGTTCTCTTACCAGAACGAAATCCGCACCGGTTCGGCCACAATTTGGTAAACACAGTGAGTTTTGTTATTCTTAACGATATGAACAAGGAATGAATCTTGGTATGGATTTGCTTCGTGCAGTCTATAGTTCAAAAGATTTTCCAAACTCAAAGATATGCGGGGTATAAAATAGACGAGAAATTTCTAACTAGTTTTGTTTTCAGATGCCGAACTCGATCCCGAAATCAACATTCGCTTGGAATCGTTGTGCCTGAGCGTAACCGAACATGCCCTGGGCGGTCTGGGATAAGTTTCCGTCGGCATCGGCCAAGACGATTCGACTTTATGCGAATTTCCAAAATAATATCCTTACATATTATTTGAAAATGCCGGGATTAAAAAAAAATCCCAGGTTGTACATACACGATAGCATTTGCACCCAGGTTCCGAGAAGCTGGGTCTGGCTCTGGGTAAGAAAGCACCCAGGTGGGCTTGCCCTTCTCCCCCCTACTTCCCTTCTTCCTCATCTTTTTATTTCCAATGCTTATTTTTTTAAACGGAAATCCAATTTTTTTTTTTAGAAAGTTTGTGCAAAGGCCTTTCAAAAAATTGATTTTAATTTATCATCGTTATTGCCGAATTGGGGATCTATAGGTTGTTAGCTAAAATATTTATTTTGTGATTTTTAACGTTTTTCTGTTCTGATCGAGCGGAAATTTACCTCGTTCGGAATAGAATCGTGCCAATATGCCATATCATTATGCTTTCCCGATTCCATCTAATCTTCAATTGGCTAGCTATACGATTAAATATGCGGTTTTCGATATTTTCTCGCCCCCTCCGTTGGTAACTGCCGGCACGGTTCTTTAATTGCCAGGTATTTTAAGAAACTTGATAGACGTCGATACGCTTTGCACCGTAGTGCGAAACCGGAATGTAATAATTTGAGCAAATCGGATCGAATCTATTTGAAAGCAAAAGCGGTCGTAACGAGGGGCTAATTAGTAAGTTTAGTCTTCATTAGGCAATGCGATGAAGGCTGTTGGCACGTCAACGCTCTCATTATATGCGTTGATGTACGGATTATGATTTTCAGCTTTGCTACAAGTACGATCTCACGAAAATTAACGATAATTATAAAGTGGGACGAAATGGAAAGCCTGAACTATAATGTACACAAATCTCAGGCTTTGAAGTTCTATTCGAATCAGAGTTTACTTTTATTCCGCCGATCCATTTGATGTTTAGATTCTTCGCGATCCGAAAGAACTTAATTTACGGAAGCACATATAGGCGTAGTCGGGCGACGAAGTAGAAATTCTTACCATTCTATTGTTCACGGCGGGCCGTTTTCAAGGGTTTCGGTTTCAACTTCGTCGACAAATATTGTCATTACGTACAATGTGCAAAATTTTTTTTTGCGTTACCTGCAGCCATAAATACTCCGAAACATTGAAATGCCTGGCAATTTGGTAGTTTGCGCACAACTTTCAGAAATGCTTTTTCTCGATAATTAGAAAAATGCCCTATCGATTGCTCCGGCACGAAAAACAAAGTTGCGAACTGCACGGGCAGCGCAAAAAACGGTTGTTACGAGTCCAAACATGTTTCGCTAAGTGGACGTGCGCGCGAGCAAAAAGATAAGTGCTTACTTGCCATCCCAAGTTTTCTGTCATTTAGCTTTAGTAAGCCCTTCCTTAATTCCCTTTATTTGCCATCGATTCCTTTTTAATTTTTCAAAGCGCTACGAATATTATATACGTGTAGAATAATTGTACATTTTTGGAGAGCAGCGTGCGTGTTCGTGCAATGCGGCAAATTCTAAGAATTCTAATTGAGAAATGTAAAAATTTTATTTTTATTTTCTGCGTTTTTTGTGTTTTTTGGTTCGTTTTGCAAATGTTTTGCAAAACACTCCCCCAGTCTTCAAGATAGATAAATCTATATAAATATATATATATTTGCAATCGTACGACAGCAAAAGCGTACCGTGGTGTTATTATTACCTGATTTTAAACACAAAAAAAGGCAGAAATGCTTAGCAGCAATAGAATCTGGGGGATTTGTCAAGCTTTAATTATTTTAGAGAAAGTTTATGAGAGATTCTTGTCGCTAAATCACTTTGGGAGCGCGTTTTATAATCCGGAGTTTCGGATTTGTAACCGCCCTGGTTCAATAGCGCTATATATTGGTAATAATGTCGTTTTTTTGTTTTAATTTCTTGTTGCCGGGCCGATGGGCATCATAGTGTGCAGGCTTGCTTTTGGGGTTTCTTAATGATGTTTCTTGTGGCTAATTAAGGTGGTGACATCAACATTCTTATTGTACGAAATTGTCTACAGTGGGCACTTCAAATTACTTTAGTCGTTTTTTTTGTGCTCTTCAAAATTTTCTAGAATGTGCTCTCAATTACACGTATTGTCTTTGTTACCTGAGATATTTTCTTAAAATTTTGTTAATATTTTTTTATGTCATTTGTTCATCAAATCCGATGTGGCCGGGTCCAGATTTGTAAATTTGTTGCTGAATGCAACACACATCATGTATTTTTGTGTGGGTTACCAAGTTTGTGGCAGTGTGGACGTGTTAGCATGTGGCGGACACATCCATACTATATTAAATTTGGTAGCATTTACAGAAATTTACGTTGTGCTTGACATTCAGCGAAACAATTTACATATGTGGACCAACCCTCATTTGCAGAGGTTTTATGGTGCGATTTTTGTAAATTTACTAAGTAAAGTTATTAAGGTAATTTGATGTCCACATTTAGGTAGTTGTCTAAAATTTTTGTTTTCAAAAGGCCATGATTTGCGTAAAATGTCTGTTGTCTTCGTAGCATTATTTTTGGATGATTATAAAATCATTCAGGGGCCTAAAAAGCAAGCTTCTGCAGCTAATCTGTTTTTTCTTCAGTTAGGGCCGATGACCGAATTTCCACAAAGTTGTCATGTCCAGTTTGAGATGAAAGAACTTTTTTCATTGTTTATCGGCTGTCATTATTAATACTAATCAGTCAATGTTTCTGTCATTTTTTTTTAAAACAAAAGCTCAACATTTTAGAAATTTTGTTTTTGATGATGTCCCTCAAATTTGGCCCAGATGAAAAAATCCATTTATTGCATTTTATTTCATATATGTTTTATCGGTGTTTTTATTTCGTGATCTGTTGAAATACGCATTCTATCTCGCAGTTGGAATAATGCGCAATAGGAACATTTTCGGTTTTCATTTTTGTGTTTTGGGGATAAGTTCAATACTCTGAGACTTGTAATCGGAAGTTGGATTATAATCGCATGTCGCCGGCTGTTTTTAAAAAGCTTTATAGGCTACTAACTGCAGTATAAGATTTTATTTTCTGTCGATTATACCCTCATGTTTAAGGAGACTTGATTATAATTTTTCTTTCAATTATAAACTTCAGAGATTGTCTCCAAGTTAAATTTGCTTTAACAAGATTTTGTTTTTCAAGAATAAAACACTATTTGCTATAAATGTAACGGAATTGTTTTCTATCGTGATCAGTAACTTTATTATTGGATTTTCATTTTCTTAACTTTATTTTTAGAACAATGTGTGAAACAGGGTTTTTAAAATTTCATTTATTACATGATATTGTAATTTTTGTCATAATTTCTTTTAAATATAATGAATATGGATAAATTCTGAACATTAGCTGTACAGATTTCCTCCTGCTTGAAAACCGTTTTGGATGAAATTTATGTACATGTGCGCATGCGTAGAGGGCAGATTTTATCCAAAATCGGCTTCAAGTTGGGATGAAATCCATTTCGTGACCAAAATGAATTTTTTTGCGATATTGGTGTAATGGCTACTGATAAGTATTCCCAAATCATTTTACGAAATTCCAAAGTTTTTCGTATTTTCGCGGTTGAAAATTTCTACTGTCAGTTTACAGAAGCGCCATTACAGATTAAAAGCAGACGTTTATTTATTATTTCCTGTGATTTCAACTTCATCTTCATTTTGATGGATTTGATTTTCTTAATTTAACCTTAAGAAAGTTTCTTATTATTTCCATAATTAATAACAAATGATACCTGTTCGTTTTATTTACTACTAGATTGTGAAAGTAGGAATAATATGGCGGCTAAGGTGACAAGCTTGAGTGGTAAGTTTATTTAGTTATTTGTAAACCTTTCAAGTTTCCTACGATCTTGAAATTTTGACTTCTGTGATGTTTTATTACCTAAATATTATGAGCAATAAACCACTTCGCATGCAGGTGATCTCTTGAGACCTTACTTAATAATAAAGTGGACATCTTGAGAGGTTGCTATACACGTGTTTGTAAATTCCAAAAAGAAATGCAAATTGCTACATAGCAATAAAATGAAAATTCAGTATTCTGTAACTTTTTACATTTCTTTAGATAGCAGTGACAGTAGTGATGATGATAAATCACACAAAAGAAAGGGAGATAAGTCAACGTTTTACAATTCCCGACCAGTTAAAATTGGTTAGTATTCGTTGATTTGAATTGTATAAAATAGTTTTGTATATGCCATTGATAAATATCGTTTTTTTCTCTCTATTTCATAAATGAAGAAGTGAAGCAAGACACGAGCAACGATGCAGATTATGAGAGATTAGCCAGTTTTGTCAAAGAGTCTCGAAGCAAGTCTGACACATCTCAACCATCGCCAAAGAAAATTAAAATTGAACCTAAAAGATCGGAACCTAAGAAATATGAAGGCAACAATGTTGCAAAAAAGCTCATGGTAAGATTTTTTCACACTTGTTTATGAAGTCCCACAATGTATATTCGCTTAGATAAATTTATATATTTGCATTTTTTTTAACATGTGATTTTACATTTTTGTTTGTAATTAGGAAAAAATGGGCTACAAAGAAGGAATGGGTTTGGGCAAGCATGGTCAAGGGCGGACAGATATTGTGCAAGCATCCAATCAAAGAGGTAGAAGGGGTCTTGGTCGCACGCTCCAGGGACTGGAATCAAGACCCGATCTCGAATGGGACTTTGACGAGGAGGAAGTAAGCTCACTTTTTGTCGGCTAAGAGCTCTTTATTTTATTTTCTGCGATCAAGTTATAATTAATGAATTTGCTTATTGCAGATCATTATTGAGGAGAAGGTTGAATGGTTACCAAAATGCTTGAGGGAAACACCCTTATTAAGAGAAATGAGAGATTGGCGAATAGAAGGAAAAGTAAGATTTTTAAATTTATGTGCTACATAATTCTTCAATTCTTTCAAACTATAAAATTACATGTTTGCTTTGTCCAATTGTAGAAAAAAATGGAAATAAGTGATGAAACTGAATTCTGTGATCCGGAGATGTTGAAAGAAGTTTTGGATGGAAAAGTAACTTTCGGAACTTGCATGCTTATCGATTTTTATTTCGAATCGTATACATACTAACTCAACGATTTTTCACAGAATATTTTCGATCAGTTAGAAGGTGAGGAAATGCGAAAGGCTAGGACTAGATCAAATGCTTACGAGACGATACGTGGGGTGTTTTTTCTAAATCGCGCTGCCATGAAAATGGCAAATATCGATGCTACGTTTGATTTCATGTTTACGTCTCCCAAAGATGAAAATGGAGTAAGATTATTATTATTTTATGCCTACGGTAATCTTTTTTTGGTACTATATTATATAATCTTTTTATTTTTAAAGAAATCACTGGTCGGACACAACGAACTATTATATTTTGCAGATGTAAGCACACTTTTATTTTTTTCTTTAGCTTTCGTAGCCTTCTCAGATATTTAATTTACGTATTAATTTTCCTTTTTTGCAATACCAGGTGTGTGCAGGCCCTGGTGGATTTTCAGAATACATTTTATGGAGGAAACATTGGAAAGCCAAGGGATTTGGCTTTACGTTACGTGGGCCCAACGATTTTAAACTAGAGGATTTTTTTGCTGGTCCTTGTGAAACTTTTGAGCCTTTCTACGGTATTTATTGCAGGGAGCCCGGTTACGATATTCTCTTTTAAGAAATTTTTCGCTGTAAAAGTCTATAAAAAAAACTTTGGGATTCCACTGTATTTGTATGTCTAAATATTTCCATTTCCTGTATATTAAATGGTATTTTCCCCCAATTTTTAGGTGTAAATGGTATCGAAGGTGATGGCGATGTTTTTGTGCCTGAAAATCAGAGGGAATTTCGGCGATTTGTACTACAATCAACTAACGACAAAGGCGTTCATTTTGTGATGGCTGATGGTGTATGTTAATAAATAAATGGGATAGTTTTTTTTAGTAAATTTCAGATTTTTCCAATTATTTTGTGTTTTATTTTTTAGGGATTTTCTGTCGAGGGTCAAGAAAATCTTCAAGAAATCTTATCCAAACGACTTTATTTATGCCAGTTTTTGGTGGCATTGTACATTCTAAGACCAGGTAATTATTCAATATAGTTGTATTTGCCATTTTCAACGTTCCAATGTTAATAATTGTGGTAATTATTCTTTTAGGGGGTCATTTTGTTTGTAAACTATTCGACATTTTCACGCCGTTCAGCATTGGACTTATTTATCTTATGTATCATTGCTTCGAACATGTCTGCATTCATAAACCCGTGACGAGCCGGCCAGCCAATTCCGAAAGGTGAGGCGCCGCTTGCGTACTTGGTTTACTTTGTTTAAAAAGGCAAATGTTTCTTTACACGCTTATCCGATTGATCGCTTTCGCTAGGTACTTGGTGTGCAAATGGCGAAAACAAAATGTACAGGAAGTCAGCAGCTATTTTTATGAAGTTAACTGCCGTTTGCAGCAATTGCAAGGAATCATGCAAACCCAAGATATTTTAGAAATTGTGCCAATGGAAAGGATAAGGGAAGACGAAGAATTCTGCAATTATATTAAAAGGTCGAACGATATGTAAGTGACAAGCGCAACATCTATCGATAAGCTTTAAAATGTGACAATTTTTGTTTTGACTCCCGCGTTCTTTGTTTACAGGTTAGGCGATAGACAGATTTTAAATTTGAAAAAAATTCAAGCTTTTTACCAAAACTCGTAAGTGATTACGAAGATTGCTTGCGTTAAGTATTTTGATTTAAACCTGCCGTTATCACGAATTTCACGCTTAATTATTTCAGATCCCTGCATGAAAATCGTCAGAGCGAAGTGCGTATACAGTGTCTGGATTTATGGAAAGCAAGTTCAAAATTTATATGGTTTTGAGAGTTATCGACATGTAAGAACACTTGTTAATTTTAAATTAAACTTTAAGATTCCAGATCAAGCGAGGTCTGCACCAACGCGACCAGATCCCGTTAACAAATTTCGAGAAATAATGAAAGTTCGTACATTTATTATACCCTTATGAATTCCTTAAAAATGCTTAATTAAATCCAAAATGTGTATTTTAGGATGAGGCCACCGATTATTGCAGTTACTTGGCAACCAATTTCGACCAGCAACAGCTAAACGATATCAAGAGCTTGTACGATTACTACTGCGTGGTCTCGGGAGTCAAAAAGGCTGAAAAAAGCGACCGCATGTTTGTCTTAGGACTTGGGGTGAGAATAAGAATTTAAAGTATTTCTGAGAAAACACTTCCGTAGTATGTTGCTCAACATACTACAGAAGTGTAACTATTCACACACAAAGTTTAGTAGAAATTTCAGTTTTTGTACTATTTTGAAACTGTTGGATAAGAGGGGTTCTACCGTACTACACATTGTTTAGTTTCTTCATCTCTTTTTACTTCCAGCGTTCGCACATTTTCAAGTGGGACGGAGCAGCCGGGAGCAAGTGGGGGAAAATGGACATGAAATTAGAAATACCAAAAGGAACATTGTTTTACGCTGAAACTGTGAACGAATTACAAGGAGAAGTAAGTTCAATTTTCATACTCGTGTTATGCTAGCTAATATCAGGGTGTCCAGTCGTCAGGAAATATACTTTTAATTTTTTTGAACCCCGGATAAGTCGGAAATCGGGGTTGAAATGTCTTTACAAATGTTACCAATTTACCTTAAGGCGGCGCCACACATGCGATATTCGGCGAGTGCTGAATATTTACTTTTTTCCGAGTCTTTCGCCGAAGACTTTACCAAGTATTGAGTACTCCGAGACATGTATGCGTGTTTCGCTGATTGCCGTGTTTTTACGGGAACAGATTTAAAATGGTACTTGGAGAGTAGCCACTCTGTACTCGCCAAATACCGCATGTGTGGCACGGCCTTTAGATGATCAATTTGAAAATTATTGTTAAAAATGAAAAAGTTGCATATAACTATAATTATGTTGGCGTACTTTAGAGGGGCTCATTGAAAACAAATCTGGTGATAATTGGCCATAAGAGGGGGTCCTTAAAAATCTGAGGGATTACAGGGTCGGGAACTTTGATTGCATTTTTATCATCTAGTAAATGTTGGGGATTATGCTTGAAATTCGTGCAAAACACCTGTTTATGCTCGACTTTCCTGATCGTGTCGGGAAATTGCCGTTAATCGGAGAAATCCTTTATAAAAAAATTCTCTAGAACATTTTTCAGACTCTTTGAACAAATATTGTGGTAATTGGTCGGGGGAGGGGTCCTTGAAATATGCTTGCAATTTTTCGGTAAATTCTGGTTTGATGTCTTGTTAGAGAAAAAACCTTTTGAAACCAGATTCATTATTTGTCTAGGGCAAAGGACAACGAAAGACGAAAGCACTGCACGTTATAGATGCAATCATGCTGGGCGAAGAAGATATAAGACATCTGCCTTACAAAGAAAGGTCTAACTTTTGGTCATTTGTCGATTTTGTTGAGGCTTTATTGAAAAAAATCCCTGCTCATTTATATTTTTTTTTAGAATGACTCGAGTCGAGATGTTTGTACATGCCATATCGAAGCCGAGTCGGACGGATTTTGCAACAATCAGAGCCAAGAAAATCTATCGTTTAGATAAAGTCGAAAGCATCTTCGAAAAGTTAGTCTTCGTATGCATTCTCGAAACTTCTCCGCGATAAAATTCCATTCTTAATCCTCGTGTGCATTTTCAGCTTTCACTCACGGCAAGTGAAAGGCATTGGCCAGGTTCCTCGGATTTGCTATCAATGCGACGAAAGCAAATTTTACATCCCGCAAGGAATTTTGTTTCTGAAAGTGATTGAAGGTAATTGGTTTTAAGATTCTGTATACGATTTGCCCATCTATCCCGTGATATAGTTCTCTAACGTCTTATTTACGTTAGATCCGTGGAGTGCGGTCCTGAGCAAAACATCCCAAAAAATCTACTTCTATAATCAGCGCAACAAGTCATCGACGTACGAACTGCAGGACAAGGTTTCATCTCCTTTTAAGTAAGAGCGTAGAACGGCTTCTCCAATAATTCGGATATAGAACATCGGAAAAAAATTATGGACATCTTACACCGTGGCCAAAACGTTTGAAATTATTTCCATAGGTCTTCCTTCATCAAAAGACTCTTTTGGTCTTGGGATAACGGTGCGGAAGCTTACGTTAGAGACGATTCAGATGGCAAGGTGCTGTGCAAGAAAGACCTTTTGGAATTCATTCATTCAAAAAAGAATGGATAAAAATCTTGACGAGGAACTGGGACTTTTTTTTATTTCTGCTGTACAGATTTCGTAATACAAAAACAAGTATGTACACACATCTAAAACTTAGTCCACACCAACGAAAGCATGTTTTCGATGAAAATTTCCGTCCCAATGTTTCGGCAAACTTCTAGGCTCTTTTGCTTTCAAAAGCATTTCGCCGATCGTCCGAGAGGCAGTTGGGATCAAATGAAACAAATGTTTCCACTTTACGGCGCTTGTACTCGGCCGATGGCTTTCTTCTTTTGATCCGTGCTTTCGTTGGTGTGGACTCTGCTTTATTACTTTGTGAAATCGATGCATAACCTAACGTATCTTCTACGAATCACATCTACTTCTAAACTTTAATAGCAAATGAAGATCCACATGAGCATCCCTGTTCCGCCTGTGGATTGTGCTGTACTCTGAATGCAGATCGGATCAATTCTTGACTGTAATCGATGGTCGAACCCTTTAAGTATTCAATAGACGATCGATCAACGACAACGCGTACACCCTCTTCTTCAAGCACGCTACAAATTAAAAATCTTTGTTAAACAGTTTATCAAGCCAAATGCTACTTGCTTCCTGATCAATCAAGTTATAAGACAATGACGGAACTACAGTCGTACCAATCGTCATCGGGATCTATTTTTGAATCCACGCTGAACGAATACTGAAATCCTGAGCATCCTCCACCGTCCACAGCTATTCTCAGATATTCGCCGTCACCCAAAATGGCTTTCATTTGCTAGATCGGAGAGAATAAATAGGGATTTGTACAAATATTTGACATGATGTGTCCGTTAGATGCCAAGATGCGTAACATTCGTGACAAACCTTAATGGAATTTGGAGTCAGTATGAGGGGAGATGGTAAAGTAGAAGTCTGTGGAGATACGTTACAGAAGAATCTGACATTTGGAATCATTGTTGCCGTTTGGGAAGCGAGATATCCAGAAGACCTGAAAATTCATTTTAAAGGTAAGTGTAAAGTTTTGGGCTCGTAAAATACATTTTTTTATGTTAAAAATACGACTGTAAATCGAATGTTTGAATTGTGTTAATAAACACAAACACATACTCAAAATAAATTACTAAAACAATAACCAAAAATATAGGCAAGACGTGCCGAGTCCTGTACAGCCTCTACTATTATAAGTAACATTTATTGCAAAAATGCTACGTCAGTTTGGGTTGTATCTTGTTGAGTTGCGTACTTCAAAGCGAGTCCCCTTGTGCATATACAGGATGTATCGCCAACAATGTTTAGGCCCTCTAGGACCAACCGATAGACCAGCATTAAAATTTACCAAACCAACCAACAGGGGCTTCCAGAGCTAGGGTCGGGCCCGGGGGGAAACATTCATACTGAAGGGGAGAGGACTTCTAGGGGCTATCCCGGGCCATGGGGCACTATATTTTTCCCTCTATGACCTTAGTAGTATTTGGGCCTCTAGCCTTTGTAAGGTGTCATCTGAGGGACTCAGTACAATTGTTGTTGTTGTTACCGTTTGCCATCTTTTTTCAATACGAATAAAAGCTTTTTTGAGTTCTATTTTTGTTTTGGACCATTTGTGACTACTTCATAAGATTGCTATAGTCGACTTACGTACACCTTTGCCTAAACAATCTAACAACAGGGGCTTGGAGAGCCAGGGTTGGGCCCGTGGAAACATTCAAACTGAGGGGAGGGGAATTTTAGGGGCCTTCTCCGGACCAGGGGGGTGGGAAGGTATTCATATGTCCCCAGCAATGTATCGGGCACATTATGACCCTAGAAATCTTTGGAGCTGTAGACTTCAATCAACTAATAGCTAGACCAACGTATAAAATTAACACAGCAACAGGGGCTTCGAGAGCCGAAGTTGGGTATGGTCATGCGGGGGGTATTCACCCCCACACCTCTTATCAGACCAGCCAACCAACCAAAGATGGCATAGGAAACATGTTCTGACATGTCAAGCAAGACGAATATTGCTATTAATATGACGCGGCATATTTGGAATTCTTAAACGACGCTATAAATTAACGAACCTCGCGGCAAGTACAACGGGCATCTGTCGCCTGGAGCACATACGCAAGCAAAAATTAGTCGTAAATCGCTGCATTTTGAATTTAAAAGCGCATTTTGCATAGGAGGTGAATTTGACGGGCGCCGCCATGTTGGATTGTTCCCGTGACAGGTGGCACCCCCCTGTGGCTTTCGATGGAGTTGCGTTTTGGCGAGGAGGAGGCGGCGAGAGAAACAAGGTTTTTTGACAAGCATATTCGGTTTTATTTATGCTGTTTGCTGTGGAAATCGGGCTGTGCGCGCTGCTCCTGGATGTTTGATTAATCGCGAGGAAATCGTGGTGCCCTCCAACAGAGCCAAATGTTTACGGGTACATTGAATATAAAAATATGCGAAGCAACTGACTTGAAACCCACCGGTTTCGCCACCAGACTCCCATCCGTCGTTGGAAAAACTCAGCTAATTGATCCTTATGTTTCTCTCGATGTGGATGAAATCCACATCAATCGGTCGACGTCTAAGCCGAAAACATTTCGTCCAGTGTGGAATGAAAGTTTCACCAGTGAAATACACGAAGCGAAAAATCTAGGCCTAACCGTATTCCACGACGCCGCGATTCCACCTGACGAGTTCGTAGCCAACTGCAATCTCTCATTCGAAGAACTCGTCTCCAGGCCGCATTCCGACATTTGGGTGAGTGTTTTTCATGGGTTATTCGACGTTTTTAACCCACTTTTCACCATCTAACTTCCAGAGAAATGCCATGGAAAACGATTTCGACAACGGTTCATCATTAGTTTTTTTTTATTGGCGGCCATCGGGTTCGATTCTCATGCGTCCTTAAAAATGGCCGCCGCCGTCAGGTTTTTCTTCCCCAGGTTTTTGCTCATTTTATTGCTTTATTTTCTAACTGCACCGACGAAAATAATCCAAGTTTTGATGGATCTATGTGGGATTCTACGATTAATAAACATGTACGCAAAACTGAGAGAGATGTTGGTGATAAACTGGGTGATGGAAATCGCTACGATTTCAGTTTGATAAGCTCTGGATGGGCAGATCATCCATGGGAAAGATAAAAAAATTGGGTTCGATAGACTGAACTGTCATTAGATAAATTGTTATAAATGTCGGGATGAAAAAGTTAAATGAAATATTTGAACTCTCGTTTAGATACTTTAATTTTTACATTTACGTTTTCAGCTGTTTGTTATACATGTTAATATATGCATGATTAGCAATGAGGAACAGTTCATGTTGCTTTGGGAACATGTTTAAAAATAATAATTGTTGTATCGATGTTCATCTTGACATTGCAGTAGTATTCGAAGACGTTATGAGATTTTAACCAAGGTGACAGCACCAAATGTCATCACAAATTGTGATCCAAATCGCAATCATCATTCCTCTGGGAGCATAAATTAAAATTAATAATTGTAATATTGAGGGTTAACTAATTAGGACATTGTTATAGTTTTCGTAGGCGTTATTTTAGTTTTAAGCTAGGTGACAACGTCAAATGTCAACTTTGATAAGCTTCCTACAAAATGCGGATTTGTATTTGTTCTCATCCTGGAATTTCATTGGGGTTTTCCCCACAAGTTGTGTTTCAGGCAGAAGTTTGGTTTCAAGGTACTTTCTGACAATTTTTCGACTGTTTTTTGCATTGTTTACTCAGTAATAACTATGATGTAATGACGGATTTGGTTATTCCCCTTTTATGTAGCGTGATTATTTCATTTTGGAAGTATAAATACTGGTATGAAAAGTTAAGCGTAACAATTGAACCCTTTATTATAAACCGTCATGAGATCATTTATATTTTCAGCTGGTCCTTGCTGACATGTTCGTTCCTGTTCACTAACGAGGAATAGTTCAATCATCATTAATGTGGCAACATAAATTTAAAAATAATAAATGTAGCTAAGGCTCGAATATGTAATTAGTTTTAACAAAGGTGACAGAACCAAATGTCACCTTTGAGAGGTTTCTTTCAAAACAAAATGCAAATTTGTATGTTGTGTTGTCATCCTGGAATTTCCAAGGGGTTTTTCCCCTTGTGTTTTGAGCAGAATTTGGTTTCAGACAACTTTCTGGTTGTGAGTAGCTGTATTAACTTAAACCAGGATGTAAATTCAATGACGGATTTTGTTATTCCAGTTATCTATGCAGTGATCATGTGATTTTTGAAATAATTTAGGGGAAATTCACTGTAGGATCATGGATGTGTGGATGTGTCAAATGAATTTTAGGCACCTAATCATTTCAGGAGAATGCTCTGACGTCAGTAGCGACTTAAAACTTCATTGTTGTAGCGAGCTATTTAACATGACATGTAGCAACACTTAATTACTAAGAATTAGGCGTCAATTGGGGACTTAAAACATGTAACAACACTAGGGGAACAATATATGATTATTTTTGTTTTATTTTAATTAATCTATTGTAATGTGTAAATAGATGTGGGCACACATACAATGGAAGGTTTTTTGAATTGTATATATACAAATGTATGTATGAAACATGATCTTTTAAGTTTTGGTAAACACATCAATCATATTTCCACTAAATATGACTCCAGATATGAAAATCAACAACAGCTGAGCTCATTTATGCAATGCACAATTATGGAAATGACTGTGGAATAAATTACACGAAATCTATTCTTGTTTTAATTTACAGGGTGGCCACAAAACAGAGAACCTTTTTCATAAATTCGTAATTTTTTTGTTTTTTAATCAAAGTGAAGCCAATGTTGCCTATATTTGTGCAAAATTGGATTTACTTTGAGTAAAAAACAAAAGTTACGAATTTATGAAAAAGGTTTCCTGTTTTTTTGTGGCCATCCTGTAGATATTAAGTTCCAACTAATTTGGAGCTCCAATTTTTGTCAACTTGTCACAAAAGTGAACTTGACCCAAGAACAGGACAAATTGCTTGTGTGGCCATGCCATCAATCCTAATCTGGTATCAAAAGCGAGGATTTTCGTTAAACTAGATCAAATCTTAGATTAAATTGATGACTGCTTTGTTTCACCTCACCAAGGGCCAATTAATGTTCAAAGAAATACTTGTACGTGTTATCTTAATTGTAATGGTAAAAATACACTTGAGGTCATTGCATTCTCTCTCCAGATATTCCTGTATAACTTGTTTTAAAAGCCTTAAACTGATAATTGGATTTCAATCAACATCTGACAAAAATGTAACTGAACTTATACTTAAAATCATTCTGGTTTTTAAAAAAATATCTATGAGGTTTATTATCTAAGCCTAATGCCATTGAAAATAAGAGGTAACGCCTACTATACATAATACAGTGTATTGACACCATTTGTTCGCAGATGCATGTATTATTACTATGTACAGTTAATTATTTAAGAGAAAGTAATGAAAAGTTTTTAAAAATTCACGTTTTGCCTTTTATGTAGTCAAAGATCTGGAAAAACTGGAATTGACAGAGAAATTGTAATTTGTATAGACCTGAAAAAGTGATTTATTTAAATTAAAAAAGTCAGGGAATTTTCACATGTAAATATTATACATGCTTTCTCGTATTTATTGCAAACGTCATTAGATGGCGCACTCAGCCTTTCCTGCATTTATAGTGATGGGAAATTCCCATTTTTCTCATTTTATAAAAAATTTGTGTTATTTTAGATGTGGAAAAAACTGTAATTGTCATGAAAAAGTTGGTTATTTTGAAAAGTTAGGGAAATTTAACTAACACACAGATGTTAAGGTGTTGTCATTCTGAAAGTTCATTGTCAACCAGAAGGTGCTGAACGTAAACATTACATATGTTTTCACATATCCAGCTATAGTTATTATAAAAGCCATTAGTTGGCGCACTCAGCCTGTCCTGCGTTTTTATAAATGGGAAATTCCCATTTTAACTCATTTTATAAGAAAAAAATGCATAATATAAATTCAGGGTTTTTCCTGATATGGAAAAAACTAATGGTCAGGGTCTCAGGGAAATTGTATAGACCTGCATGAAATATTCAGGGAAAAGTTAAGTTGATTTGTTTTGTACAGTCAGGGAAAAGTTGTTTAATTTGAAAAGTTAGGGAAATTTGATATAAACATTATACATATGCTTTCACATATCCAGTTACTAGTTATTACAGAAGTCATTAGATGGCGCATTCAGCCTGTCCTGCATTTTTAGAAATGGGAAATTCCAATTTTGACTCATTTTATAAGGGTTTCACAAAATATAAAAAAAAACACTTTTTAATTGTCAAGGAAATTGTATAGAATAATTTCTTTGTGCAATTTTGGAAGACAAGAAGTTAGATATGTTAGTATATTTTTGAATCTTTAGTCACATTTTAGTTTACATATTTATAAAGTGGCTAGTCCATAGTTGTATCTAGAATTGCACTTTCAACATCTGAATGTTCTCACTCATCACTTTTGTTAACCACATAACAAAATCAGATCTAAGAAAGCATCTGAAAGACAAGATGCGGATTGCCTTTTATTCAGGAATGTGTATTTTTATATTTTTTTGCATAAATTTCTATCCTCTCGAGGGAAACCTGCCTTGAATCATCGACTAGCTTTAAGCAATTAGTCCTTAGCGAAAAAAATTCATGTTGAAATGTTATTCAGGTAGTGTTGACGAGACGTCGAATACGATACTTTGAGGCAGTATTTCATATTTATGGACGTTTTCAAATTTATGTTTGCCAACTTTTGAAATTATGACCATCTGAGATGGTTTTTGCAAATCCTGCCCTTATTGGGGTAGAGTCGATCTACACTGTGAGTCATAAAAAAGTAGAACCCAATAAAAAAAATCGAAACTTAGTGAAAAATCCCTCGATTTAATTGAAATTTGGCACTTGCATAGAACATTAGTGTACAATAGGGCGACAAATCTCGGATTTTTTCATTATTCGACAAGATCGTGCTCGAGAAACAGTGGAGATGCTGCAACTGGAAACGCCAGTTCATCGAACCCAACCACTTGCTATACCAAACAGTACGGACTGGAATCCAGTGGACTACAGAATTTGGGGAGTTCTCCAGGAAAAGGTTTACAAATCGAAGATTTAATAATATCGAAGACTTGGAAACTACGAATTAAGAAAACTTGCATTGAACTCGACCGGCGTATAAAACAATTCGTCAATCAGAGAATGGAGCATTAAGCTAAGTATCCACCAAACGAAACATAAACATCAAGCATACACAAGAAACTCTAAAACAATGTTTTCAGCATTTTTTTCCAAACATGTGTTGCAAATTGTGTCAAAAAAGGAAAAAAACACGTGTGTACGCACCTATGACACCTTTCGAGAAACAAGGCGGAGCTTGGCATATTTCAAAATGAAAACCCCATGGTTCAATGTTCTACGTCATAAACTACGTCACGAAACATTTGAGAAACATTTTTTTCCTTTGATCCGGACCGCCTTTCGAGCGATCGCTACAAAACATCGAAATGTGGGGAAAAAACGGAGGTTTTCCACACACGTTGACAAACACTTCTGTTTGTGTGTATGTTTATGTTTCTCTAATGTTTCGTTTGGTGGATACCCACCTTTAGACTCCGGGCTTGTGTTAAGGCCACCGGAGCACATTTTATAATTAGTTTTTGTTCCTACACTATTGTTATAAGTAAGTGCCAAATTTGATTTAAATCGAAGCATTTTTCAAGAAGTTGTGATTTTTTTTTATTATTGGGTTCTACTTTTTTATGACTCACAGTGTGCTTGGCTAACCATCGCGTAAAATGCATTATGTGAGCAGACAGCGTGGAATGATTGCTGGAGGCCCAAGAGACTGGAAATAATTAACATTGTTGTTCATGCATGTAGAGTTGTAGACCTAAAATGCATTGGTTGTATAAAAAAGAAAACCGTGTGTAATTTGCTCGGTTTGGACACACCCTGTCATTTGGGGAAGTCCTGACTGGCTTGGTGGTGATATACGTGTGTGACCAATCTGGCAGGGTGACGGCTACCATTCGGCTCTGATGCAAGGAAGCCATGCCCATTGGTGCAGTTTCGTCTATAGAGCTAGGTATCCACTGCCAAAACAAAACAAAACATTAAACATAAAACATGAGACACAAAGTTTCCATCGTGTTTTGA
>JAQGBW010001849.1:0-22889 GCA_034698625.1 Julus scanicus | reverse complement strand
TTGCATAATTCACCTTGAATTACGAAAAACTAATTAAAAGAATGTACCGAGTCGGTAGGACGAAGGTCAAATTATAAGTGCGCCAATTTGGCAGTAAGGTCTCACATGTATTCATACATTTTGTAATATCCGGGAAGATTAGCTTTTACCATATCTGGTTGTTCCTATGTTATGGTCATATGTGATGTACGCCCATGGCTTATGAAATTTTCTTTTGATGTTATATATGATTTTTCATAATTATGATGACCTCTTAATAATTGACCCGTATGCGACGTTTTAAGTATTTATACTGTATTGGAAATTGGAGGTATTTACTAGATGCCCCCGGATGGAAAAAAATATGGGCCATGTATGGACATATGTGACTAATTTCAAATATGGCTAGACCAGGAATTGGACACACTCTGGACAAAAATGGCCAGATAAGTCCTTGGCCATGGCCATACTCTCCCATATCTCCATGTATGGATCTTCAAAGCCAAATATGGCCCATACATGGCTATATGTGGCCCATCAAGAGTTAAATATGACCCATACATGGCTGTATTTGGCCCCCACATGCCCATGAATAATGCCCCACATGTATAACTTTTCCACCCGGACATTCCACGATTCTGAAATTTTGAAATTCTATCCTGTTACATGAATAGTTAGCACATTTATAGGAAATATATTAACTTTAGAATGTAGTGTATATTAAAAGTATATACTGGACTTTACTAGTGTCTTACCCCTCCCCCATTTTATATATGTATATATATATATATATATATATATATATTTGTATATACATATAAATCTACCCTTTAAAACATGGAGGTGGAATATTACACCAATAATTATGTTAACACTGCACTCAAATTTCTACTTTAATATTTAGTAGTAGTACCCCCTTCTCCTCTTCTCCCTATACATTTAAATTTCTGTATTGCAAGTCAAATATCCAGTGATGATGCCATCTTACAGCAAAAGAAGGTTACGCGAAAGTAAGCAAGAACGGCGGGTCGTGAGATGGCACATCTGGCTGTGCACTAAGAAAATCCATTATCGCCCGTAAGAATTAGATTAGTAAGAGGGTTTTCGCTTAATGGTCGGTGAGTGGCGTTTCGACGATGCTGATGAAGGTGAAGACGATGATGATGGAACGGCGCTCTGGCCAAAGTCCAGTCCCGTCTAATAAAATGGAATTGAAGTATAAATCTCCCAATTTCCGTTGGCCAGCTGTTCCCTCATCCTTATAAATTATGGATTTGCCACTTGTTTTTCAATATAAATGCTACTAGAAGGAATTGCGCGTGTCAGCGTAGGGGCCAGCCATACTGCGGGGGTCAAACGTGGGCGGTCATCTAAGCTTCAGCTTCTCGGGATCCTCCATAAATTACGCCATTAATAAGGATGAATGGTGGAATAAAGAAACCGATGCAGCAACCACACAACGTATGGACAACCCCACGGGTTACATACTAAAGCTCTATACTTACGATTGATCTAGGTTTGTAGTAAACGGGGTCGTCCATTATTTCCATCAATCATCAGGAAACTGGTCTATTTAGAAATTGCTCTCAAAAAATATGAATGGTCATCCACACTTTACAATGTCGGCCATACATTACATTACGAACATATACCTTTGGCTTGTCCAGGTCTGGTTAGGGGCGACCATTAATTTTGTGACATATCTCAGGCTCGGTAAGGCTGTCATGTACATGAACCGTATGTGCAAATTGAAAGACTGCATCAACACCTGTTTAGAATCCGCCTGCGTTATATCGATCTTGACTTGTCCGGGACTCGGGACGCTCTTGTTTTTGCTTTTCGAAACTTGTTTAGGTTGTTAACGTTATTAAGTCGGTCATTTGCACCACCATTAATAGGGCCTTAATCAGACTCGTCACACTTTAATAGCACTCGGGTCTACTTCATCACACTGCCCCCTGGGTAGAGTTACGAACGCTTCTATTATCCAACATGTCGGCCCATTTGAATTTCTCCAAATTAGTTTTCTCTTGAAGCTTTATAATTTGCCAGCACTATTTTAATTCAGGTGCAGTGAACGTTCCTTTTGCATATCGCCCCCTTTCTCCTTCTTTGGAAGACTAGCTTCGGTTTCTAATCTCCAACTCTTCTTCGGGGTTCATATACCGGTGATATAAAAAGCAATATTATTTTGAAGGTCTTATATATTTTTTATATATATAAATAGCGACGTTGCTCTGTATAGCGCGGAATTGAAGGGGAAATGTTGGTTTCGTTTTTACGATTTTTTCCCCCGTTTCCATCATAATCTTCAGCCCAGAAAATGAAGAAAAAAAGCAATTTTGGAAAAGATGGGCGGGGTGTCTTAGTAACTGTGAGCATCACGTATGAGCGATCCTTGACCCCAGGTGGGTGGCGATTGGAGGAGGGTTGGGGTGGGGTTGGGGGTACCTCTCCACCACCAAAACGAGATTGGTTTAGCAAACAAAAATGCAGAAAACTATATACAATTGTTTTTGTTTGAATTTAAAAGATTCCGAGGACTCGATTCATCCCACATTTAAATCAAATATATGATTTGTATGCCAAAAAACACATTATTCTAGCACAAAATGTACATAAAATTTCAATTCATACGTTAATGTATTTTTATTTTATAACAATGCATATGTTACATGTTTTACATGTTAAATAAATAAATAAATATAGAGTTGCATCACAGATGCCATCACGTGCTTTCAATTGTTACTTAGGCTATTTTTGAGATTCTTAGAAATCATATATAGTAAAACTAAATTAAAAAAAAGCGAAGGCAATGAAATTTGTATCCTCTCATGTGTATATATTCGTGGAATGGCGCTATAGGCTTGGACCCTTAGAATCCAATCTTATCGTCCTTAATATTCCCTGATCGTAAAACAGTTTAGTTCTGGAAAAACATCAGTACATATAGACTTTGAAAAGGAAGTTTTTAGGTCTATCATTTTTTTCTTTTTACAAAATGAGTCCAAGAGGGACCAATGACAGTTCCTTTAATGTTTCCCGTATCCATCCCAAACCTCAATGATGTTTGGTGGAGGAGGGGCCTTCGTTAATCGGCGCCTGAATACCATTCATCACTGACGGTAATAAATGTAATGAATTCCCCTCAGGAATTTCAGTTTTATCTGGTTGACGCTTGGTGCATTCGCGTACGTATTTAATGCGTTTAAGATTTCTTTTCTCATAAAACGAGAGAAAAAGATTAAACTGTTCAGATTTGTCTCGAAACGAACTTAAGAGGACCCCGGGGAGCTTTTGTAATGTTTATCAGTATTCAAGATTTCGCCTTAATTGCAGCTCTTATGGCTCCTTCCCGCCCCTAACTTCCCTCCTCCATGCTTTTTTGTTTCCATTATTTTTGCTTCACCATTTTAATGACTATTAGACGAGAACTTTTAAAAGGCCGCAAATGCCAAGCTCTTGGATTTGTGGATGGCGCTAACTAGCGTCACGCAACGATTTCAGCGCCCATATATGTGACGCTGGAACTCTGAAACTACTTGGCTAAGGCAACGGAGTAAGAGACACCTTACTTCGTTCGTTTTTGCGCTACACCTACACGACAACAGAAATATATATTATGCAAAACCAATGACTCCTTTGATATTCCACTGAACCCCTATTCAACTTACTCTACAAAGCATCAACGTATCTAATATACCCTAAAAGTACTTATTGCCGCTCCACCTAAAGTGCACTATGGTATACATTAGTGCATTATCATAACACTATACATCTACCCTAATCATTTGGATACTATGTACATTGCCACACTACTTACCACTAGTAACTATACATAGTTTTCACGTTTTTTCCCAATATCCAATAAACTCAAACCAAGTATATACTGTCAATTCCAATGTATTCCATTATGGCAAGGTTTGGCCTAACTCCCAGATGACGCTGCTGGTCTGGCGCCATGTAATTGTGCGTCCTTCTAAGCGGCTTTCCAGTGGGTGGGTTGGGGAGGGAGAGAGGCCGCAAAAGGGTCAAGGGCGTGGGTGGGGCTCCGGTGATGGATGAGGTCTTGGGCTGCGTCGCTTATTTCCATAAAGTAATGCTTGACTGTCACGTCAACTTCGCATTAACTGCCTCGCAAGAAATAACCTCGCCACATTTCGATCAATTAGATGGACGGCTTTTTTTTTGCGGCGCTCCCACTGCGGGAATGTCCGATTCAACTTGAGCCACGCAAACGTCAAATCAAGGTAATAAAAACGAAAACCAAATAAAAATCTGCATTTTTTTTTTTTTTTTTTTTTTGCTTTAAAACTCACTTGAGTTTGATGGAAATTTAGTTAGGATGTCTGTCATTCCTCCAGTTTTCGGTTATTTTAGGCAGGTGAGATTGACGTTTTTGATTTTTTGTTAAAGTGGGCAATAAACTGATTCTCAGGTTGCGAAATCTTGATTTTAGTGGTTCTAGGCAAAAGAGTTATTTAACCGGCAAGGCAAAGAAACTGAGAATGCCAAATTAAAGGCGCTTATAGAAAGAAAAAAATAGTAGTAATTTTGTTATGTTTTCATAGGAGGTTGTTTTAAGTCGATGATGAGCAAAAGATCAACATTGACAGTCTTCAATTAATAATTATGTTTGTAAAGTAGTTAGAAAAACGTCATTCGTGTGTAAGCAAACACTACAGTGCATTTACATACTTGCGTAGAAAGTGAGTTATTTAAAATATGAGCGTAGGACGTGTAGCGTAACGAATGTAAACTCGTTGGCAATTCATATGTAGATTAACTCAATGATTTTACCATTGCAAGAATTCAAGGTCTCCCTTGTATAACATATGTGCAAGCAGTGATTGCCCATCGTTAGGGGAAGTTGGAATCTACTATTGCTTTACATATACAGGGTGGACCAGAATTCTACACACCCCACTTTTTTTTCTCACATCTCCTGTCTATGACAATTCTGTTAATAGGGTTAATTAGGAAGTCATGTGTGCTCTATCCACTGATGTAGTTAATTTTAACTACGACCATTTGTTGACGGAATTCCAAGTAACAACTTGGGGTCCCCGTAACATTTAAGAAAAAATGTCAAATTAGGAAACGAAAGAGAATGGGCTGTTTGTATGAAATCGACTGTTTTTATTTTTACTAGCAGTTATTTAAGCTTTTTACAATGTTTTTAGGAACTGAGGGAAACGCCAAATGGTAGCTACGCTGCAGCACAGTGACGTACTGCAGTGGAGCTTCCTTCAATTGCATGTAGCTGCCATTTGGCGTTTCCCTCAGTTCTTAAAAAGATTGTAAAAAGTTTAAATAATTGCCAATGAAGACGACAACAGTTAATTTTATACAACGTATTCCTTTTTCCTAATTTGACAATTTGTCCTATGTTACGGGTCCCAAGTTATTATTGGGATTTCCGTCAACAAATAGACGTAGCTAAAACCTAACAACATCAGTGGATAGAACACACATGAGTTTCTATTTAACCCCATTAACAGAATTTTCATAATTATAAGATTTAAAAAAAAATAGTGGGCTGATGAGGAATTCTGCTTCACCCTGTATATTTTTTCTTAATTTATTATTACTAAGATATTTAGATGTGAACTAAAAAACAATAATGAATTTTTGGATTTTTCTAAGTTCATTTTTATTCAAATTGAGTAATTTTACTAAAAGCAATCAATACTTGACGAAAAAACAACCACCTTCAAGATTTTATCTTGAAAATAATTTAATTGATCATTATATTCATTGCTAATTAAGGACTCGAACATCTGGACATTAGAGCACATGCAAAGTTGTTTTATGCATGCCCGAAGCAATTAAGGCCAACATTTATCTGAGTGTACCTTCCTACTCGCCGATTTCATTGCGTGGATTATAGACGCTCATTTCCATATACTTTATTTGCGTGCGACCTTAATTCCCTACATAATTATTGTCATTATTGATCAATTTATACGGAATGTTTTTTACTCCGCAAATTAAGGGGCTGTTGTTGCCATGGACCTGGTTTAGAGTAATGGAAATCGGCATTCGAAAAGGGAATTTGGAGTTTCCCATCCACTCATGCCTTTCCTCGCCATTGGAACGCCACGTTCCAATTGCGTGTGATTGGATGTTGGTCCTAAAAGAGTCAATCGATGCTGATCGCTTCACAATCACCATGCTATTTTGCAGACTTCCTATTTTTAATTTATTAAACAAGGTTTAAATAAATAAAACGCGGCTAACGGTGAATGCATCTCCGTCCGCCACGAACCGACTAAATATTTAATCCGTTACAACAAAAACAGTGAGTTGCGTGTCGTAATTAGGAACGCTTTTGGCGGCCATTCATAATTAATAAGAACACCATGTTCCCTGTGCTCATCCCCTTAATTGTTTATGCCGCCATTGTACTCTCGTCCTCAGCGTACCCTAGCGGTGGTGATGCCTCGCCATCGGTTAAGGCTATTAAAGGGTTTCGTTATGTCGTACAAAATATAAAAGGGATATTTGATTAAATTTAAACGGACCCTGGGAGTTCCAGAAGTTAAATTAAGGGTAGGGTTCCGCTTTGTTTTACAGAATATGTGCGAGAGTTCCAAGACTAAATTTAATTAGGAAACACCTTGCTTCCTATACCAGTAACGGTGAACAGCCTCTCTAACGGAAGGTTAATCATGGTGGAAAACTGATTTAAGAAAACGTATCTCTGATCCGCAGGTAATTAATTGCCAGTTGTAGCGAACTTCAATTTTAAATGAACGATGAGCTACTCTGCCACGTACTCATTAAGAAACGCTTTTAAAGAACAACAACCCTTGGAATCCAATGCAAATCTAACCTTAATGATCCGTGGTGGTGTATCGGCTATTAATTTAAGGGTAGGTTAAAAGTTATGTGCCAGCTTCATTGCAGAGTTGACTAACCTCCGCCGATTAATAGGCTAGTAGCTCCAGCCGGAAACGCAGACTTTGGCAGATATGAATGTGCGCACGCGGAAAACGCTAATAAGGGAAAATCCACCCAAATCTGTGCTTCCGACTGGAGCTACGAGCCTTTCATGTGAAAGTAGATTGGTTTAAGCATATTTTTCTTTAGCATTTTTATCAGCCCGTTACAAATTTTACTTGCCTCACAGCAGACAGTATGTTGCGACGGATTATGGAATGCGACAGAGGCGTGGCTAAAGCTGAGGTTTCTCAGTGTTCTATCTGCTATGACATTCACACCATTTAGCTTTTCGAGGCTTTTTTTTCGCCTTTTGCAATTGCTCAGCTTCCGGATTTTTTCTCCGGTTCCATTTCCGGTTGTCGCGACTTCTCTTTTAAAGCCGTGCTCTCCAGTCACTTCCGATACCTGTCTGATTTGACTGTCACGCGTACACTCCAAATCGATACGTCTCATTGGTGGTGCTTCATCTTGTTGACTTTAAACAAAAATCATTCCGACCAGCAGTTAGCCTTTGACTTCCATAGACATTTTCAGAAAATAAGCAAAAAGTTAACAGAATTTGTCAACGCCATTGCGAGTATTCGAGGTCTGCCCTGTATAGCACATGTGTAAGCAGTGATGGCCCATCGTTAGGGGAAATTGGAATCTAATGTTTACGTTGATTTTTCTTAATACATTTTTGATAAAATATGATAAATGAATTTACGTTGTCACCTTGCCTTGCCCTGTTACAAGATTTCCATCTTCCATTTTCAATCATGTTGAAGAACATTCTCTTTACATGCATGCAAGAATACCAAGATGGCCGCCCTGGTCTACTGTTTCCAATTAAAAGTGACGACACAGTTTGCCTTAATTAATGAGTGTAGCCTAGCTTCCACAAACATTGTTGGAAAACGTAATGGAATTTCTGGTCGGACACAAAGCAGCAACGGCGCTTCAGAACGCCAAGGAATATGGATTTCGGCTTCAGTTTCAATCACCGCGTAGCTGCCGTCATTTGATACGGCGCTCCCATTTGTCATCCGAGAAGCTAATTAACCCCTGACCTCCCGCTCGATATCCGCATCCAACTTAATTGAAACGCTATTTTCGGCGAAGGGGAAATGTCTCCCCGCAGACGCAGATGGCGCCACCGTTCTGTGGTTCAGCGTCGCAGCGATAATAGAGAATTCCTCGATGTTCTATCTCAATTAGCTTTCAAATTACTACAAAATTTGTTTGATAAATTAACGAACCGTAAAATGCGGATATTTTGGGCCAGGTTATTGTGCTTTTTTGGGAATTCTGAAAAAGTGTTCAACAATTACGAACCGAAACTAACCAGGTCATCCCTTGTGTGAATATGGTGTTTTAACTATTTTGTTCCATGTTTGTTCTTACCAAGATGACGTCATATAAATAGAATTTTTAGTACATGGAAGGGGTAAAAACGCCTCGTTTACGGTTCATTTTTACTCTCATTATTCCTCTATGCTGCTCGTTATGCTACTCACGCTATTCCGCTCGTTCGTTTGCGTTGTCAGTTTCGCCACGTGTGTTCGGCAAACCAAAATGGCCGTCCAGACAGGACATTAAAAAACGTTTCATCTCATGCTGGTTCTGCGATGTTTCGCTCGTTTTGCATCGATATCAATGGTATGATATCACGAGGAAATCGGAGGAGAAATGCATCGGAATCTGGGCTGCGCAGCCTGTTCAGTGCCCATTCACAGGTGATTTACGGCGTCGCAAATGGTCGCTCGGTCGCCATTTTGACGACATCTGTTTCTGTCCAGTGCCATAACGTGCGTATCATAGGCCGCCGTCGCCCCTCACCCTTTTTATGTATATTCGCATTCGGGCAGACAATAGCTTTTCTTCCTTCGTTTTGCGCCTACTTTATGGCGAACTGTCTGACCAGTGGTCAAGCGGCGGAACAGGAAATGGAATCAGACTTCGTCCAGCTTACGCTATGTCCTTTGAAGCAAACATACAGGTGGTTCGTCATATTAACAACGAACGTTTGTTATAACATGTAGTTGCCATCAAAGTGGGGTTCTCAACCACAGATTATAGAACATTTTTGTTACTGAAAGATCCTTTTTGTGACCAACATCGGAAATGACAAAATCTGATAAACTTTTTCGTAACGCTTTATAAATTATAAACAAACATTGTGGTTACGCAGATGTTGAACTTCAATCATTATAAGAATTTTTTATGTTCGATTAATCGTAAATTTGCAGTACTGGACATAAAACCGCTTTTAATAGACGATTACGTTTAATGAGCCATTGGGCAAATGTTTTATGATCATCTTATGCTATTATCGAACGAGCTAATTTTCATTTTATTCTCTTTTTTTGTTGTACGACAGGTTTAATATTGCGACACACAAGGAGACGACCAAACTGAGATTCCGTCCGTGCCGCCAATCATTCTGTTAAGTGAACCGAAAACTACGGAGTCTTTTTAGAGTCTGTGCACTAAATGGTGAGTACTAAACTTTCTTGTTAATTTTTACTAAAGCTTCTATATGTTTGCCAACACCCAACAATTCTACCCACTTAAACATTTTCACATAAAATTTCAAAATGAAGCCGATCACACCATTTTCCTAAATTCTGCTTTTGGACCCTTTTTCAGTCATTCCATTCCCTTAGGATGAACCTTGTCACGTAGCACTTTAAAACCTAATCACCCCAGGTTTTCAGAAAGCAATTTCTTTTCCGGTCAGATCAGGTCAAAGGTCGACCTTAGACGGTGGCGCCCTCCTGGCACCGCGTGATACAACGAAAACAGAACGTGCGCCTGTGACCGCGTTTAGATGAAAAGAGAGAACTTTGAGTGAAATGTAGCGATTATTGGATATAGGACCAAAGCCGCTTTAAAGCCCCTTAGAAACATAAATGGACGCCAGATGGCTCCCGAAATGAGATTAAGGGACAAATCCCGGAAGGACTATGTGTGAGTGGCGCTGCAGCTGACGACCATCGACAGGGTCAGTTTTATGGGGCTTTTTTTCTACGCTTGATCTGTATTGCCTTTGGGAGTGGGGATCAGAACCTGCCGAACCCTACGCATTAAGGACTAAAAAGGATCATTGGATGTGTAAAACTTTTTTCAGCAATATCTTTACACGTATAAAAGGCCCCAATTCTGGTTCAGCACCCTCAGGTGGCATTGAGGTCTTGTAGTATTACATCATGACCTCGCATCCTATTCAACAAATAATGAATACTTCTGCAGATTTACATAAACAATGATGATGGTTACTTCTTGGTAGCATTCGAAATGGGTTCCACATCTTTCATTCCGGTTGGTCAGTTGTCGCTAACCGCCCGCCAGCGAATTGCTACTTGACATGTGAGTAGGTTACTTCCGTCGTCTGAGACCTATTTGGTCGCGGTGTCCATGCGGGTCAGAAATCGATAAAAAACGAGTAAATTAGTGACCACTTTTGAAGGCGAGCCAACGGTCAACAGGGTCACTTGGTGAGGGCACGAATGGTCAGCAAGGACTTAATCATGGCCGGCTGCTGATTCTGGTAAAAAACACCGACTAGGAAACTAATGCATAAGAGACAGAATGTCACGTGTGGACGGTTAGAGGTTGTGAAATGTTTTGTGTGGAGCTTTCAGTGTTCATTTTGTTTCAAGGCCTGTGGTGATAGGGAAGCCTGATTTAATACGCTGTTGAACTACGTCAGAGTAACAAATGGATGACAGAAGTCACTAGACGTGAGAAGATGTAGGAAAGTAGTGGTCATTTAGGATATTGGTTGGTTGAGTAGTTTAGAGGCCCGAAGACATTTATGGTCATAAAGGGCGTACAAATTGACAAGGGAAGACCCATACATATGCATTAAAGTCAGGTAAAGGAAAGAGGAAAAGAGAAATAATCAAGTGAAAACCCGCAGTCACGTGGTCGGAAATCGAATAACCCGGAACTTACTATTTGCAGGCTGCGCAACCCGGTATAGTCATTCCAGGAATGAACGTAGCCATCTAGCCCAAATTTGGAGCTTTAAGTATCACTGAACGTGAGACATTGCAAACTTTTATAATGGAATAGGTCATTTTTGAGGCATCTAGCAATCCAGCATAGCTACGGCGCTTTCATTGATTGCCGTCTTTCAGGGGCAAGAAATTGTTGGAGACCCCAAAAGGCAGATTTGATACGCTGGCGAGCAGCCTCGATGTGTCACAATAGAGGTTAGAAGTCACTGAACGTGAGATATTGAGGAATTTTATAAGGGACAATGTCATCATGTAAACTCACATCGCAATCCAACATAGCTTCGAAGCTTTCAGTGATTGCCTCCTTTCAAGGGTAGAAGGTAGAATCTAATTAAATCGGTCTTAGTGCACGCTAACGCTAAAAAGCAATTTGTTGTTTTCCAATCCGCTACCCCCTTTTTTCCGTTTCCGCAATAGCTTACTATTTTATCCCCTTTATCCTTCTCTTCAATTCAGTTCAACTCAGGACCTTACAGTCAGCATTAAAATGTCATATGTTAGTGAGATAAAATCCATATGCCCAATTTATTTAACAGGCGGGTTATTCTAGACTCAATGGATGGCCAACATTTTCATTCAATTAAATTTCTTCTAGTTTAGGGTTATCCTTTGGAAACAAATTTCACCGCCGAATTTCATGCAAAAACACCATTATAGTTTGTATGCGATGGTAGCTCGGAACTCCATTAAGGGATTTGAACGATAATTTGATCGTCTTGACAGCTACGTTTACAAATTTCCTGTATCAATTTATGAATTGCACGGTAAATTAAATTTCTCAAAAGTTCTATATTTAAGTACTTTCAACTAGTCCTTATAGAGTCTTACACAAAAATCTAAATGCCCCACTTAGGAATTCAAATTGGAGCAGCAGTACTTCATAAGAGGATGCACAAGTAACCTATTTAGCATGGTTTGGACAATTTGGAAATCTCTCTTGAACAAATCTAGGGCGTTGATTTGCCACCTAAGTATGAATCCGATGTAGCTCGGAGCTATTACACTATATCAAGGAGTTTGAATTAAATTCCGTATGCACAGTGTTGACTATAAACGACAGACAAATTCCGCAATATTAAATGAAAATGCGTCAGTATTGATATACGCATTCCTGCGCGTTTCCAGAGTTACATCGCTTAAGCAAATGTATTATTTTGAAAAAAAAACGGAAGCTGAAAAATTTGCTTTTCACTTGACTAACTTCGCTTAGTAACGACACACGTACAGCAGGATGGCTGGTTATAGCGTGTAAATTAGATACTTAATATGCAAATTTAGATCCTTAACCGCAAGGTGGTGGTGTTTCATAAGGCACTTCTAAACATCGAGCTAGATGGGTATATAGTAAACTCGCCATCTCTAGCGTTAAACAGATAAGAATTGCTTCTAAGAATTTAATCTTTTGTCACATTCCCGTTAATTATAGATTGATGCTTTAAGCAGCGTTTCATAGCAGGTGTTCGTGAGATGAGAATTCAATTTTCAATTTAAGTGCAGTGACCGATTGATCCTCCACGAATGTGCCCTTAATAGCTATTAAACTGAATGAAAACCAACAATGGTGGTCGGGAGTACTCTTATTTCAAAAACGAAATGGTGAAAAGCATCGGATAATGGCACACATCCAAAAAAATAGGATTTATAATGAAAAATTAAAATTAATTCTGAAATTCTGGGGAAACTAAAATTGACCGCATCTCAAAAAAAAATATTGGGTAAAACTTTTTTGCACCAAAAAATTTCGTATATGACTGTCGTCATGGTTACCGATAAGTAACATCACGAGCCGTCGAGTCTGTGCGTGCTTGCCGAACATACGGACTGTGCACATAACATGCGAACATATATTGCATACCGGCTGGTTTTCAGCATGGAACCAATACACTGCTTCGTTAAAACATACTGCGCCCGACTTACAAGCTTGACTTTTGCAGATAACCAATTAAAGTTTTTGCAACTCAGACGCCCTTAATTGGCAATTTCCTCTTCGTGACTCCAAGCCTTTGACTATTTATTTTTAAACGTTATTTTATCTACGTCTTATTTTCATATACGTGTTTGATATGATTCTCATAATTATTCTTTATCCGATTAAGTACATCCTGGTGACTCTGCATTACATTTCAGTATGGAAGCCCGGGTGGAAAAGTTGTATATGGACATGTTTTGGCGATATTTAGCCATGCATGAGACACATTTAACCCTTGATGGGCCATACTTTGCATATGTAAGGCCATATGTACGAATCATATTTGGTCCTTGATTGGCCAGATTTGGCCTTTGACAGGCCTTATATGAACCAAATTTGACAAATAGGCGATATGTGCCTTAATTAGCAACTGATTATTCATTAATTAGCCATGCTAAGCCATGCATAAGTGACATATTTCCATTGATTAGCAAGTGATGAACCATACACAGTTCATAAAATACTGATTATGAAACATTGTTTGTCATATACTATGTGATATAGAAATTACCAGTGTGTCTCATGGCTCTACATTACAAATTTAATTTGGCATTTAGTGTGATTTTACATTCAATGAAACTTTTGGATTCTCTTATAGAATTTTTATATTGTGGCCTTATCTGGGACATTACATGGACATATATGGGCTAGCATGGCCTTACATAGAGATATATGGGAGAGTATGGCCGTACCAGGTCATTTATAGACTTATCTGGCCAAATATGTCCAGACCAAGAATTTTGAAATTTGCTTGAACTTTTTTCAAAGCTTGTTTGATTGGGTTTTTTTTTTTTTCGTAAAATATCCTAGTTTGGGCGTTTTCACTACTCTGCTTTAGTCGAGGCAAACCCTGAATTTCGCTTTAATTCGTAATACTGCGTAATTGCGTGCGGTTGGCCGCCTCGCCTATCGATTGGCTACTGGACTGGGCCTTCATCCGGGTCGTGTTCTGTTTGTTTGTCTATTTGAATATTGATGCAAATGTGTCGCTCGTAAATGTTTTGTGCATGTGTTTACAAACGCTGTAAAACGCGACATCGTGATCACTGGATGTCGCACCCGCACGTCAATCATAAAACTTATTTCTGGTGCCATGAATATTTGGGTTCCCGGACACGCCCATTGCAGGGTGACTGTAAAATATTTGGTTTCGAAGCGCCCTCGGATGAGACGAAGGTTTAAGTTTGAATTAGATGTCTGCACCTGGTGTAATAAAAAACATTTCACCCAAGTTTTAACTATTTTCTACCATCGAGAAAGTTTTTGTTTGCTGTAAAATTACCTTAATTAAAATTAAGATGAAATCACTTCTCCCCCTACGGCTTATTCGTTAATAAACTAAGCAATTATTGGTGATTAAAATTTACAACTATAGTAACGGTTACCATCTAACGATGCAGAAAATGCACAAATTATTAAAAAATATAAAATTACAACTTTCTTCGTGTTCTTTTAGACTGAAAATTCAAAAAGTTCATACATTTCCCCCCGTGAGATGGCAAACAATGCATACTTTAGTGTATGCAGTGATTGCCTGCCTCAAGGTGCAGACTATTTACATAATACAAATAAAGCAAAAATGAAGAGGATAATTTCGGAAAAATGGCAGGTTAAATACACGTTTTAAATTTTATGAAAGTTTTGTATAAACCCGCTACCCAACTGTTACCCCGCATTGTACGCAGATTCGCAGTTGTTAGCCGTACACTTCCGTTACCACGCTTCCGTTTCATCGCGTAGTCCTACATCGAAACTTTTTTTGCATTAATATTATATCGTAATGCTGTGGAGAGATTGAATGATCAACGCTTGTTTTTGTTGAATTTGTTCTATATAGGTACGTATATATGCTTGACTTTTTATCCTGTAGTTTTTGCTTATTTCCGCTGTACTTAAGCTCGGGTGTGCACAAAGTTCAACTCTGCAGAAGTGATTTTTAGGAAACACTTCGCTCTAATGGAAAGTTTTTTATAATTAAAACGTGTGTTTTTGAAAAGTAAGAGAAAATGTTTTTGGTTTTGAAAGATGCAATGACGAACTCGGGCATTTTTATAGCTGACCCCAAAGATGCTTCTTGCAATTTATATTTTTTGAATGTAGTACTTCCCCCTGCATATGTGCACCGAGTTGACCCCAGTCTGATCTCTTTAGAAGCGGTTTTTGGAATCACTCTGTTTTAATGGAGTCGCGCTTTGGGGGGTTGATGTGTTGGGATGTGCATTTCTTACCCATCGTGTCTGCAAATGACAAACGTCGATCAAAATGCAACTAGCACAATAGAGCGAGTGAAGACCAATTTTCGCATCGCCTTCGATCTTTTCCAGATAGACAACCAGTTAGGGTAAGAGGAGAAGGGGTGAGAAAACTAGGCAACGTCGTCGTTCTAAGTGCGTGCTGTATAAGATCGGGTCAAAAATGGAGAGCTAGCAAAAAGTCAAGCTTATCGACGATAAATAGTTGAGCGGAAGTAGGGGGTCACTGAAAAGCCAAGATGGCGGTGCGTTCAAATTTCTCGGAACGATAAAACCAAAACGTGACTTTTAAGTCAAATGCCATCTTAACAAAGGCGTGAATGGCCTCACCATAAGAGAGAACAGGAAAATGAAATTGCCGTCTGTTCCTAGGCATTTTTGTGACGTATTTCAGTGTGTATTGTCGCGTCTCGTGTTATCAACCATATCTGTCACGTGCCTCAAAACAATTCAACTCAGTACCCTACAGTCAAAACGTAAATGCCTTATGGTAAGGAGGTCGTACCCAATCATTTCAAGGGAATGCTCCTACGTCAGTAGGGACTTAAGACATCATTGTTAAATTAGATTTTTACTAAATCTGGTATTTCGCTAGAAAGGCTATCGGCTAATCGAATACAAAAAGAAATATCAATAGCAAGCATCCGTCTTAGCACGAAACTCGGTCAATGGATTTTAGTGATTATATCTACTCTTATAGTGGTCGTTAGGCGTTAAAATATGGGAAAGAAGATGTAAATTACAAGAAGAATTAAAACGTTTCAATAACCTTAAAGATAACTTTTCGCGTCTGGACCTCGACGTGTCCCAATTTAGTGAGTGGAGCATTTCTGTCTCACACGCAGAATGTTGGTAATCGCTCATAACAAATTTGTGTGCCCTAAGCTGGACCACCTCTATAGCCTGAATATGAACCATCCTGTGAAGGTTCAAAATGTACAGAAAACAAGAATATAAAAATATCACTCTTGATGGGTTGATACACTCGAGGTAAACATATTTCCAACGTAAGAGATTTAGAAAGTAATGCAGTGGCTCAAACATCTTGCTTTCAAATATTTTGAATTGTATCATTTCCAACATTTTGAAAGTTTCAGATATTTCCTTTTTACCATGATGTTACACCAGCTTACGAGGATTTCACGTGTAGCCGCTTGAACTTTCTACAATGGTTTGACATTCTGTTATTAAATAATGTACGATAATAGGCGCTATTTCGCATTCCGTATTTCATAACGGTTTGCTTGTTTTAAAACTAGTTGTAATTTACGATGGTTTTACGTTGGCGGGAAGTGACGTTAATCGTGCCGCTTCCGCTAAATTATTCTCCCGCAATAAGATGGGAACAACGGCGCTTCGTCTAATGCATTTCCTAACTTAATTATGTTTTTTTTTTCTTCTTTTCTGTTTCATTCTTTTTGAATGGCGTTGATTGAGCGTTAAAAGTTTGGTTCGAATGATGGCCGTTTGTAAAGTGTGTACGAGCATGGAGTGGAAATTGGTTGCAATAAGTTGATTAAAAATGCTCTTCTTCAACGGGTGATTTATGCGATGTTGAAGCGCCAGCAGCCGAAATCAAAAAATCCATAAAGGAGTGAATAATTGGCGGAATGGCGAAAAGAGGGCGCTGATTGATGAGGGAGGCCCTTTTTAATTGCGCAACCCGAATTCCTCCACTTCTTCTTTTCGGACCGTTTGTTATTTCACTCCATCATCGCTCGTTTCCAGCTTTCCTCTCCTGCCCTGCTTTTAATTCACGCACTTTACGTAATGATTCATTAGCGACGCCAGCGACGCCTGGAAGCGCCATTGGCGGTCATCCATTACGCGCGTCATCCGGCCTGGCTCTTAATAGAAGATCTCCGAGATATCAAATGCAATTAAGCCCCCACTGTTTAAACCTGGGTGTAAACACGAACGATTAATGATCAACTAGTGACTTGGACGTATAGGTGGCGCTACTGCTTTAGTGGTGGCTACATATAGAATACCACATTATGGTGGTTTTTTTGTCGTTTTTTCTATAGCTGGTGCTTTCTTGCAACTGTTATACAAAAATGTTCTTGATCTACGTAGTCACTTAAAAAAAACAACCTTACCCATGTTTTCTTAAATATGTAATATAATGCAAATATATACTAAGCAAATAAGCTAGTGCGTTATTTATAATTTTAAATTATTGACACGTGTGCTTAATTTTTTAGAATAATAATCTTAAAACAACAGCTATGAGCACAAAGAATTATTCTCCTCTGGGAGAGTTTTGTGATTATATCTAATTGTTAAACCTGGATTATCTTTAGAAACATCGAAGCTTCTGGCAATCCATGACTGGAATCAGATATTGCCCATAGTCGAGGGGAACTTTAAACACGACATCTGTGAACATTGGTATAAAAACTCAACCCATCTTTTAAAAGTTATCTGAAATCGTACAAAAAACCCTATTCCCAACTTCAAGTTTGGCTGTGTCCCACACGAATAGCTATAAATATAAACTATTTTATATAATTAGTCAGTTCTCCAGACTACACTAATCAGTTTAGTAAGAACAATAAACCTCCAAATTATGTCATATTGGAAGAAATATCATTAGGCTGACACGCATGGCGTCGATTTTTTTTATACACTAATTAAGGCGCCAGGAAATTTTATCCACTGCCCCTTCGGTGCTTCAAGATGGCGCCTTCGTCCCCTTCAATTGGTATCTTAATTTACAGTCTCCTTCACACGGCTTTATTTCGCCGTATGTATATACGAGTATAACGCGAATTTATTTTTATGTCCCCCTTTTGGCGAGATGTCCCCATTAAGGGATAAGAGCAGCTTTTCATTAGGCGACAATTTCGGAGTGGAAAAGGTCGTTTCATCTGCATAATTGCGAATTACCGAAGAACGCCACCAGGTGGCGCCCAGCTCGTTAAGCGAACGACCGATCACCCGGGGCTTAAAGGAGACCCTCTTCTAAACATGCTCCACCTGTTCCTTGTTGACTGCTAGGGGACGATATTTTAATCGGTCCTGTAATGTAAATCTTCTCAAATAGAGTGGGTTTATTTTGGTAAGGATTGCGTTGCCATGGTGATACCCAAGCAATGATTATTGGTAATTAGTCATTGCAGACGTGATGACAAACTAAAGCCTACTTTAACCATGGCTAGTTTCGCTAATCGGATTGCTGCTTAACTTATCAATATAGTACATGTATATGGTTGCCAGGGAAACATCTTAAGAATAGTCATTTAAAGTCACCACCTTGCTTTCCTGTTGGCTACAGTCAAGCCAGGCTGCATCACAAACTCATAGTCAATATGCACTTCATTTACGGATCGTTAAATGAAAACTGTCTTAAGCTGTCATGCAATGGGAAAGATGCTACTTGTTAACAAATAAATGTTTTCTGCAAATATGCCGTTTCACCAAGGTGACGATTCGTTGTTGCTCAAACAAAACTTATTTTTTGAGAGAATGTATATTTACTGATTGCCTAGGATACAAGTTAAAATTATCTATTATCTTTAAGCGCAACTAAAGTGTATCGTGAAAACAAGTGAGTCTCTGGTTTGTAATACCTTTGACCTCTTGACACGAGGTGGGAATAGTGTCATTCCTAACATCGTAAAATGCAGCGGTGCTTTTTTCGAAATGATAGACGTTGACATTTTGACTTGACAGTGCCACTCAGCCACTCATAGCGTCTGTTGGGCTTCACGCTAGATCGATGTGGTATCGATTTTTCGAGCACAAATGACGTCATCGTTGTTTTTATCCGTTTTTTTTTTTTTTTTTGGTTTATTTTTTTTCATTCCTTAACGACATGGCGCTAAGCGAAACATTCCGAGCGCCATTGCATTTGTTATACTGGTTGAGATAAAAGGTACTTCGTTGTTTGGGAAAATTAATATACTTGGGTATATTTGGATATTTTTATACCAACAGTAGCAAATTATACGAATGTTGTTTTTTACTTTCTTTCCGTATACGTGTTCTGGACCAATTTACCAATAGTTTGATTCGGCTTAAGAGTATTCTAAAGTAAATGTCTAAAATTGTTAAAGCCTAAGTTGACATATTTGAGATAACAAGCGCTTGATTCTTAGAAAATCAATGCCCCATAAATCCAAAAACAACTTACATAATACTTGTACATCTCATAAAGTGCAGTTTACATGATTTGCATTGAGTATCTGATGGGTTCTATGAAGATGGTATACAGTAAAATTACAAAAATAAGTGAAGTAGAGTTCAAATGATTTCTACTTATTTCTAGTACTTTTATCTAAAATCGAGCTTTAAATACAAACATAGCAATCTAATGCATCCCATTAAAATTATCTTTGAAAAATTATCCTTGAAATAGAGAACATATAATTTTCATTGAGATTCGATTTACAATAATGTCATTGTGCTTTTATCCAACTTGCAGAACATATCGTTCTCCACTCGCCTGCTGAGTGGTTTTTTAACTTAGTGTTATAAAGATTGATCTTGTGATAATAAGAAGGTAAATAATAGATAGTGAGGTGACTACTTTCCCAAAAGTGGCAGTACAGGAGCTACTCCACTGACTGCCTAGTGTCCAAACTCTGACTTTGATGGCTCTGGGTAGCCCTTTTATATGAGACCTGAGCTGTCACATATCAGAGAGTGACCAATGGTCACTGATAGGTCAAAATGTCACGTGAGTGATATGCACTGTGGTACGCTTTAATATGTGAGATTTTGCTATATATACAATTGTAAACTGCAAATCGATAAATAATAGAGTTCTTCCTATTCAAAAACATACGAATCATTCCCTTTTACTATATTTGTACAAATATCAGCATGATTCGTTGTTTAATATCTTCAATTATTGGTAAAATGCTAAATGACGAATGGTCATAATATAATACCTTGTACAAAACTCGGAGTGATCCAGATATAATGCAGTTTTCTTACATTTGAATTTCGAAAAAATTTAGATTTACCAGCTTAAATTCACGCATGTGTTCAGAACGTTCACTCACAAATTGTTTTCATCCATTTGAACATTCGTTTTAGCCTTTTTATTTTAAAGTTGTCTTTTCCTTCTAAATTTTTTTCTTATTTTTTCCTTCATATCAGCCTTCTTTTTGAGCGTATGTGTGTCTTGGTGCCCTTTGTACGTCATATTCGAGGTACTTTTTTCCCTCTTTTTACCCCCAAAAAAATTCCCTACTCTAACGTCTTTTGTTAAGTGCGAGTCTTTCGGATGAAAAAAAAAAAAAGAAGGAAGGAAACCTTGTGTGCATGCAATATGCCATTGATTGAAAAATTGGGAATTGAAACTGAAAAGAAAAAAAAAGTAAAAAAGCTACTTTCGTTTCGACGTAAAATGAAAGCATTCCTTGCTGTATACTCGCGTACGGATTAAGGCAATTCGCCTGAGCCAATTTTAATTTCAACCACATTTCTAAGAAAAAATATCGTTGCGACTTTTTCAAGCTTTTGAACTAATGCAAGCAACAGCAAACTCTGGAATGGCTGTAGAGAAAACAAATATTTGGTTTGAAAAAAAATTTCACCCTGATTTTGCAAAACAAGCGTCACTAGCTGCGTGTGTTTTCTTTATTTTTTACTTGAGGTTTTTTATTTTAATTGTTTATTTTCTTTATATAAACAGACGTGAAATTAATTCGAAATCAAATATAGATCAAACTTGCATGAAAGCAAGCATTGTTTTTTTCTTATTTGGATTTGACGTATTTTGTATATATAATACTCAGTTTTTATTGTAAAAAATCGATTAAGGGAGTATAATAGCTGTTGCATATCAAGTCCAAATATCAATGATGGAATATACTATGCACTATATGTGTATATACCTAGTCCCCTATACAGTTAACATAAAAATGTCAAAGGCAAGAAATCCCAAGGACACATGGATATACATGAACATGCCCATATTTATCACATTTCCAAGTATCCATCACCCTATTTTGAAACAAGACGAAGGTTTTAAATTTCTGACAGCAGATGGCAGCACATATATGTCTCGCGACATTGTATGTATCTCTATATATTACGTCAACCGTGTTAAACACTACATTAAGAAAAGATCAAAAAATGATACGAAGCTATCAGAAAGTCGCTCGCTTCATTTGGTAAACGGTTGTTTGAAACAAGCGTGACGTTTGATGACGTCACCAAGGGCTATTGAGGGTCTCGACGCAGCCATTTCAATTGAACTGACCAACTGGCGTCACCTTTGCCATGGCAACGGCGGAAAAACAGCTGCTTTTGGCCTCAACTTGAAATTGCCGAAGTCTAGAAAATGGCGGCCGCATTGTTTCCACGAATCCGTATCGATTATTAAATTGCCGATGGCGACGTGTCATTACGATACAATTACACAAAGAACGGCGATGATGATGATGATAATGGTAATAACAATAATTACAAGTGGGATGACGGCACGTGGGTGGCTGGGCCTGTGACGTTACTTTTCGCCGAAAAACAGGTGTCATTATCGCGTTAGGCCTGTCGTGCCTATTGTTGGCGGGCGTCTGTAGGTCCCAAGTGCCGCAGCGACAAACTTTTGGTTTCCTCGCATCAGACGTTGTAATCATCGTATACTATCTAGTATCATTATCGTTGTTATTGCATCAATGCTATTAATCCTGTTTGATGGAACCGCAGAATTGTTTTGCGGAAACGTGATATAAAAACTGCAACAAACATTCTTCTTTCTGGAAAATACGCTATAAATGGTCATTCACGGATTTGGAAACTCCCCCTGCATCATCAACTGTCTACGGGATATTCGAATTTGTAGTGTCGCTTAACTTACTAACGCCAGTCTGGCGTCAACACAGAATTTTTAACCAAATAAACTGGTTAGTCTGTTAATGAGGTACTTCTTAACTGAATGTTGCTAAAAAGCCTTAAATATGCAAAGACAATTAATGCTAGGTGAAAGATGTTGGAGAATTCTTTGAAATTGTTACATATCTATTATGATAACAGCCTTTGAATAAATTCTCTTGTTTAGCAAAAGTAACAAAATTGTTTATTTTGCTTTCGTTCAGACTAATTAGCACCGCCAACAACCGTTTTCTCGTGGAAAAAAAATCAAATTGCCTACTTTAGATAGAAACTATGCTAAAATCTCGGAATACGGTTTCATTTTACGCTGTTTTTAATTACTTTTACATTGATTTATTCTAATGAAACGGAAACCCTGCATATTCGTGGCGCAACATAGTATATATACAATGGAGACAAATTACTCTACAGTGAATTATTTTTTTGAGTATGTTTATTCGCTCAAAAGGATTTATCATCTGAATTTTTTTACAATTGTAGGATATTTAATTGTAACAAACCCAAACCATATGCCATTTTATGCTGATTTTAAAGAATAGAATTCAATATCTAAGCGTTGCAGTGGCGGTGGGTAAACTAGCATAACACTAATGTAGTCAGTGATTGCCAGCATTTAAGGGGCACTGCAGATGGTGATTGCAAATGTAAACACCAGGCAGAGCCACACGCTTAAAATCTAAATGTAAATCGTTGTGATTTTTAATAGAAATGTGAACGGAAGCGGAATGAATCTTCCGTCACCTTCACTCTTTCAGCCTGCTTACCGATCCCTCACGTTAAGCCGAAAGTGTCGTCCATGAGGTGGCCCTTATTGGGGCCGGCGTTTGAAATTTGAATCGATATGTATTTCTCTTTCTGTTAACGTGCATTTTCTGTCAGTTGTTCATATATCATCAT
>JAQGBW010001848.1:0-22900 GCA_034698625.1 Julus scanicus | reverse complement strand
GCATTTCGGTGTCACCCCTTGTGATGGTGTCACCCGGTGCGGTCCGCACCCCCCGCACCCCCCTAGTGCCGCCACTGATTTTATGCAAAATGAACTCGGTGTAAATTGGGAATAAAGAATATGGAACACACAATCGAAGCAAAACATGGCTGAATGATACTTGTGAAAATAACCCTATGCATATATAGCTCGCATATGGCTGATCTAAACGATACAGAAAATTATCACATTCACATTCATGAGACTAGTTGCACGATTAAATGGTGCTAAAAATCTTGAGATGTCAATTCCCAAAATACAAAAAAAATTATCATTTGGGCGCCATTTTGTCGCTTTTTCTTCTGTTGTAATTCTGTTAACCTACAGATACGTCACTATGGTGTCTGTACTCTTGAATTCGTCCTTTTTACTGATAGTTTCCCAATAACCAGGTGCGCTGAGGTTTGGACCCCAGTCGGGGCTTGGACGGAATGCAGCACCAATGTCCTAGACATTGAAAGTAAAAAAGTATAGAATTGGAATTACGAGTTCCTTCATCCATAAACCAACAGGTAGCAAGACTTGCACATATTACCAAATATTGCATGGCCAAATATTTCTTGCCAAATATTTCATGTTCAATAAAAAAAAATTAAAAAAACCCAAATATTTCTTCTAATTGCACAACGCCTTTATAATTATCCTGATGAACGTTAGATGAACTAGGAAATAAGCTCCTAATAAGTGGGGACATTTCTACCAAAATCTGTAAATTGTCAAATGGAATAGACAAGTACAGTGTGGACAGAGGATATAGTGGTTATTTTTTGAAGGAATTTTGGTGAAATTATTTTTGAATCTCCCCGAGCAATGTCCTCGACTGTCACACGAAGAAGCCTTAATTATACAGTACCAAGTACTTAATTTCTAAGAAGAAGTATTTTGGCGCCTTACACCAGAATTCCACGCTTTAATAATGGTCCTGAACGCCACCACCGGGATTGGCAGGAGACAGGCTCCTGCCAAAATCCATCCCAAAAGTTGAGCCCAAGAAGGATAAACGTATTTCTCATAGGTGGCGTCTGGGAAATTGATGCAATATAAGACCAGAATGCTCTGGAATGAAATACAAAATCAAAAGTAAGTTAAATTATGTATTCTTTCCTAAAAATAAACAAAACTAATTTTACCATTATTATAAACGGCGCCACGAATGCCCACGAGAGTTTGTACAGCAAGCAAGGGTCTAATCCTAGCATGAACTGAATGTCTTTGCAAAACCTCCGAAGACCTGAAACATACAAATGACATTCTGGAATATTTTACATGTGTCATCACTGCCATGGATAATAGGGACAAGAGACTGGCCAGACTAAAGACAGGTCTGACGAGAGAAGGTGGGGAATTTCAATTGTATTTTATTTTCCCATTTTAATTAAAATGAAAACTTTAGCCTCATTACCATAAATCCACATGACAGACGTAACTTCTAAAAATGCAACAAGGAAAACTATCCATCCGGACGTGTAGACGTCTATTAGACGAATAACGTATTGACCACCCTGCAAAGCATAACAATTATAACTGCTGTCACATTTTAGGCACACGATGTCACATTACAAATAGAAAGTGTCATTCATTCACTTACGTCAGTAACTGATGGAAGACCAATGAGAAAAAACATGCAGCATAAAACGAAAAACCAAGCAGTTTTGTGTTTGCGTAGACGTGGAATTTCGTCTTGAATGGACGTGTAAAATGCTTGAACCATGAGAAACTAGATAGAGAATTGCGATAAATTTTGATTAGCAGATTATACCCTAATTCACTGTTAATAATCCTAATGAACTTACCTGGTTGTCGATTCGCAACATGAACAGCATAAAGAAAAATAGGAATAACCATAATTGAGGAACCAACATCTTAGCTGCAACTTCTGGGTATATTACGAATGTCAAGCCTTGAGCTAATTTAATCGAGGAATAAAACATTACTGACGAGGGCCTGCCACTTGATATTTTTTGACAAGAAAAATACTTTGTTGTTGGTGATCTGACCTGCCACTGGAAGATTGTCTATTGTAGTGTTTGCCTCTTTTGCCATTGAACCCAACATGGCGAAGACGACCATGCTGGCCAACAAACTGGCTAGGAAATCCGCAGCCCAGGTGATCCAGGCATCACTTTTTTTAAAAAAAAATCGTGCATCATATAAAAGTACGGTTGAATTTAAAGTTGATTTTTTTTGTTGTAACTCACATATGAACTTTGTGATGAAAAACGTTATAGCTAGCAAACGCTGCTTTTCCTCCAGTTGCTACTCCCAAAGACAACAGAAATTGCTGAGCGGCGTTTTTCCATACCTGGTTTCATGAAAATAAACAAAAAAGGACAAATAACACTTTATTTTCAACTCCTTCACTTGTATGCGTAAGTTTTGGTGTGGTTATATTTTTGCTTTCATATATGCTTGCAAGACCGAATATATCCCTGGTGAAAAAAACCATAGAAACCAACAGAGATTTCTATTGGTTTGTATTGATAATTTGGACACTTTATTGATTTTAATTGTTTTCTATAGTTCCTGTATTAACTTCTATTGACTTCTATGGTTTAGCTGCATTGACTGAACAATAGAAAACAATTGAAACCAATAAAACCAATAGAAATTTTCTATTGATACCAATAGAAAACAACGTTCCAAATAACAATAGAAAACAATAGAAATCTCAATTGTTTTTTTCACCAAGGATGTCAGTACATTTTAGAGGGGGATAGAGTTCAGAATCTTGGAGTGGACTATTTTGGACTTTTCAAAACGAAAGGGCCGCAAGGGGTACTTCGGAACAGAATCAGCGGGCTGCACATTTTAGTTAGTCGTGATTTACCTTTATGCTCAAAAGTCCATACCAGTCCGGTGTGAAAAAATAAGCTATCCCATCAAGACCTCCGTCAAGGGTGGCTCCTCTGATCAACATGATCAACAGCATCACGTAGGGAAACGATGCAGTAAATTGTACCACCTACAAATATAGAATTAAAGATGGTGTCCTTCCATTGTTCCTGTCACGAATGTTGTTACCTTTCCTGCAGATTTAATTCCTTTAATCAGGCAAATGAAAACTACAGTCCAGCAGAAAAGCAAGCAGAGGGCGAGGGACCATCTGATGTTACCAATATTTGCAATGCCATCAGGGGCATCCCTCAGATTTAACACGTATTTCCTAAATAGAGAATTTTTAATTATTTCATTCACAACTTGGTAGTTATTCTCAAAAATGATCTGGAGAATTCTTATACAGTGTTAATAATGTAACCAATGAGATAAAGAACATAGTAGTATGCATAAACAACTTAGGGGTCTTTCAAAAAGGACGTCCCCGAAATTCCTTAAAATATTGACTTCTTCCCCCCTCCCCCTAACCACATGCCAGCAGACCGCCGCTCCTTCCCCCCCTACCGCCCCTCTTGAGGACGTGTTTTTTAAATGGCCCCATGTAATCTATGGTCAATGGGATTATCTACATCAAATAACCATGCACTTTTAATTATCCTTTCTCCCTCCCCCTTCCCCCCCCCCATCAATGTGATTACGATGTAGGACAAAATTTCTAAAAAAAAAATGCTGAAAAATAATTCCGCTTTTAAATAAAAGTACAAGTAATTTAGCCACTATCTGAATCTTGAAAATACAAGGTATAGTTAAATGTCATTTATTTTCTAAATGTTGCACACACACACAAAAAAAAAAGAAAATCGAAAATAATATGAAACTTACTCCCAATACTGCTGAGCAGCCATAGAATCTGTGATGACGACATAACTAAGAGTGCTAGTCTGAGCAGTGGTATTGATTGTCTATAAAGAATCCCAATTTTCATGAACATTATTGGAGACATTAAAATATTATTAACGCAAAAGTTGCTGCACAGTGCATTTGGTAAGATTATTTAGTTAGCGTGATCTAAATCTCAACATAGCCTTAATCCAGTTCAGCACCTCCTAGCGGTGGGTGAGATATTTAATATTGTTTTCCACTTGTGTAGTATATATTTTCTATTCCAAAATTGACCGCCCTTGCTGAAAAACAAATGTCGAAAGGATAGCATACCATTTTTTCCAATTTGCAATCGCAAAAGCGGCCATCTTGAAAAACATGCACCTGTCATAGACTTGAACAATATTTTACATTATAGTATCTTCTGAAGAGTTTTATTATTCCAAAATCTTGGTGAAATGAATGCTAGCTATGCCACGATGATGTTTTTGATCACGCTGACAGTGGTTCTCATGTATTTCAACCTGATTAAGATTCCAGCAAGTGTGATCAGCACCCCACCATGAGTAGCACTCAGACCAGGGCAGGACATTGGAGAAGGCAGTGGCCATGTAAAACACAGAGTAGGCCGCGATGACGCAATACACTGGAAGTGTCAGGATACACGTCAACAAATTGGTGAAACCAATGCCTGAATGTCAAAAAAACGTAAAAAAAATGATGCAAAATATAAATTTTGGAATGGTGAAAACAAAAATATAGTTCATTTTGTAAAACTGTAGTTTGCAATGTGACTTTTGTTCTAAAAATTTGCTCTCCGTGTATCATTGACCAATAACACGTAAATAATTTACAGACCATTTTAACAATTTGGCGTTAAGGTGGGTTCACACCGGAGCAGACACGAAACAAAAACACAATTTCTGCAAACTTGTTTGTGAAAAGTGTTTTCAAGAACATTTTATGGACTTGAATGTTTGCAGAAAATCTGCACAAACATAGTGTCCACACCAAAAATGAGCTAGTTTTTGTTTTTGTAAACGTGACCGTATTCGTAGTCGCCCTAAACGTCTGGGATGAGCACCCCATGAAACGTAACCAATTAGGGGGGAGAGAGAGAAATTAGCATTTGGTTACACTTGGTTACAGAGGGAAAGGGGGGGGGGAGGGTTAGGTTTGGTCACTGTTTGCAACTTGTAATTTTATAAAGCTTAAAGAATTAATATATATTAATTGTAATCTTATTTTCATTTTGTTTTTAGGATGCTCAGCTTCCCCATCAATTACAGACTTAAATCAGAATGTAAAAATTTCATTATTTTCAGCAATCGCATGAGAACAATTTTTAAAATGGTTACGTAATATTTAGGGAGGGGGGGGAGGAGTTGGTCACATTTGGTTACAAGGAGGGGGAGGGGTTCAAAAATGACCAAAAAAGTGGTTACGTAATTTATGTACGCTCCCAAAGGAGTTACTAAAACTAGACTAATAATACGAATTAACCTCAAGTAAAATTACATACCTTTGGCCACTGGACAACATTTCCAAATTCCCAGAGGTCCCAATCCAGAATACTGTCCCAACACTGACTCCATCAAGCACATGGGCATGCCGAAAACTCCCGTTAACACGAAGTAGGCTATCAGGAAGGTTCCTAAATTGGGAAGGCACAATTGAGAGAAATAAGTTTTCCTGATATGTCAGTTGTCAATGGTCAACGAAACTGGATACTTACCACCGCCATTTTCCTTGGCGACGTACGGAAAGCGCCACAGGTTGGCCAATCCCACGCAGGACGCGATACTGGTTAGCAGGAACTCTCTTCTGCATGTCCAATGGCCCCTTTCTGGAATCGGTTTGGAGTTGGGCTTTTTTTTCGTCTGATTCTGGTCGTCCACGTGTTCAAGCTTTCAAAAATAAAATTAAACTAACTGAACCGAAATTCGTTCGGCGCCTCCTAGCGGTGTATGTGACTTAACATTTTGTTGAAAATTACCATTTTCGAAGTGAAAAATGCTCATGGGGAGCTTGGTGTACCAAAATTAGTATTAATTCCATCCCCGTAGGCTCCATTTTGGAGTTAAAAATTTGATAGTTATGGTCTTATTCGAAAGCCTTTAAAATTCGGATACTCGTAGTTTGAACACCACCTGAATAATAAACACCATTTGAGTGTATAAATAAACCTGTCTAAAAGCATATTTTTCACCAGTCCCATGCAAGTGTATGCATTTAGACAGGTTCTAATGTATGGCCATATTGTTTTCAGGCGTATATGGTAAACGTCATGTATGGCCCTACATACAACATTCTAAAACATGTTTGGCTCTACAGTAGAACCTGTCTAAAGGCATACGCTTGGGATCAGGGCAAAATATGCTTTTAGACATGCAGGTTCATTTATACACGGGTTACCAATTCTGGACCGGCACAATTTATGCATTTAGAGAGGTTATTTATTTACACAGTAGGCATTTAGACAGGTTCTATACTTTATATAAATTTTCCACTATATAGGAATATGTCTTAAAAATGCACTGGCCCAAAGTTATCCCAAATGATGGGGCAACTTTGGGAAAGAAAAAGTATTTTTACTCTGATGCATGTTCTGAAGGAGGAGAGTATTTAACATGGTCAGTTTCGGGTCATAATTATTTTGAATGTAGGCAAAATCTATACTCACATGAAGGGGAGTGATAATCGGTTGTTGACCACTGTCTCTTAAAGACATTATAGCGATGTTTAAACGAGCATCAGCCAAAGGAACATCGAAATTGTCGATTTTATTGCGCACCATAATTCACTAAATTTCAGAGGTATTCCAAGACTTTGATTCCTGCTGCCAATTAACGTCAAGCGACTGCTAAGCCACTTACTCTTTCTGAGGCCCAACTTTATGATTTTTTTTCCACGGAGGACCATGCGATTTCTACAACCAATCGGACGGCTTAATGACGTCATGGGTGCGCGTGACTGAGCAAGGATGCCATCGTTGCGATACCTTCTTGTGGCTATCAGCAATCCTGCGAGAAAAAAAATTGTTAATGTCACTTTTAAAGATGTGGTATAATTAAGAAGTAATTGCTCGATTAACTTGCAATTTTGAATAATGGTTTAATTTGTTTAATTGGCACTCGCGAAACATTCGCACCGTTTGATGGCAGACGGACCATTAAGCTGTAAGGACACTGAAGAAAGTGGTTTTCTAGAAATTTTGTTCATTGGCTATTTATAGTGTTGGGTTTTCCCCGTTTCTGTGTCAATTGGCCTAGCTTGTTAGGATGGTCAAGGATATTCTATAGAAATCACTTTGGAAAACTCTAAAAGTTAGTGACGGGTTTTATCCGCAGGGAAAAAATACCAAATGGTCCTTAGTGCTCTCGGCAAGATATTCAATATTAAACTGAATGGGGGACTATTTCATCTGACGACACACAATCAGGAGGGACTTGACAGCAACGAATCCCATTCAAGTCTAAGCTTCAAGCACTGTGGACTTATCAAAGTGAACCCCATCAGGTGATAAAGACACGGGTGGTGTCCACTAATGCTCAGAGACCAGATCAGCTAAACTGATCAGATGTAACTGATTTATGATAATATTTTCCATAGTTTAAAAATGACTGTATTTGTTTGGGATAACTCAAGTTGTCCCTGAACCCATGCACCTTGGGGACTACTTAAAAAGGACGTCCCCGAAATTCCTTCAAAAAGTAACCTTTCCCTACCCCCTGTCCACACGGTGTCCATTTTAGCCCAAACTTCCCCTCATCATAGATGTCCTATTTTTTTTTTGTTTTGAAAAGTAGGGTGTCGAGAAAATTTATTGGAACATGCCAATTCCCATCTGATAAATTTCCAAGCTCCCGTCTTGTTGCTAATTCCACAATATTTATCCAGATTTTTCTGATTAACGGAAATTTCCTGACTTCGAAGGGAAACTCCAGCATAAAATTCGTGTTTAACACAACTTTTGGTATAATTCCGGACTTTCCCGAGGTTTTAAAAATGAAAGCAAATTTGGGACTGGGGACACATTTCTTCTGGTGTTCATTTCAACTTTCACTGACCTTTAAAACTCAATTAAACAGAAAAAATCAAAAACCGAAAAATGCCACTCCCCCTTTCCCCACCCCCCGTCCCTTCGCCTACATGCCAGCAGACCCCCTACCTCCCTACCCTTCTATTGAGGGATCCAAATGACATTTTTCAGACTTATACCAAATACAATGTATTCTTGTGTCCATTTGTATAGTGGATGCATAGCTTTAAGCAAATTTTGAAACAATAAGAAATTATTGTATGCTATAGGGGACATTTATTCATAATATTACATGCTGCCAATTCTTACTTTTGTTGCCTTATTATTTGAAAAGCACCAACATCTTTAGCATTATGACTATCAAGGCAACATTTTTTTCATCAATTGTTACTTCCTTCACAACTTGAGCATTTCCTAGCATTACATTAAAAATCGATGATAAACATTAAAATTAACAATATACAATAAACAAGTTCATGGACGTTTCTATGCCAACCATTATACCAATTATTACTTTACTATCATTATTGAAACTGCTAAGTTTTTTTTATAATCTTTTTTATTAGAAAAAAGTGAAAATAAATAAAACCAAGCATTCCAACATTATGAGAAATGCATGAAAAAAATCAACCGGTCCATGTATTTCAACAGTATGAATTATATGTAATTTCCATTACTAAGATTACAAAATGATCTCTAGTCAGTGACATGGTTTACCTGCTAGAAAATAGAAAATATTAGAAATCCTTTTGGGTCACGACCCATGCAATTTCGTAGAAATCGGTGAAACTGTCCAATAAATTGGAAAATGAAGGAAATATACAATATGTATGGGTTGTTGCATCGTGAGTATTGCATCTCTGCTACTATTTTCGGAAACATTTTCTGCGATAATTTTACAAAATTAACGCTAAATGCGTAATTTGCATTGTTTTAAATTAAAGATGAGCAACTAGATAAAATTGACACGTTTTTGATAATAGCAGGGCATAAATTCGCGAAGGTCTTCTCAATGACTTTCGTTTAAAAACAACAACCTCAATGAAATCAACCAACTAATATAAAATTGTACATGTAGTTTTTGAAAAGTGCATCCATAAAAAAATACACCAAACTCAGCAGTTTTTTTAAGGATCGAAGATTGCAGGTTGCATCATAATTAATGCATGACAGGGTTAAGTGGCCAAACCACTTTCCATCAACCTGTAACCCACCCCATTAGTTTTTTTTCTCCTTTTTATGTTGCAATGACCTTATATGAATAACACGAAATTTCGTGTACTAGCGTGAAAGCGAAATAAAACAAGAAAAAAAGACCTGCCACATAGTACATAAAAGACATTATTAAAAATGAAACGATCGTGTGAAAATACACAGTAGCACAAACACTTTTATTTCAATAATCCGGTTTTGGAATGGATAATTAATAAAAATATTGTCGGTGATAAGTTAACCGTCGGAAGGAGATGAACTTAGTTTTTTGGTGATTTCCCCTAGCTTTTCTTGCAAAGATGCTAAACTACTGGCCAATTCAGGCGATAAAGGTTCTCCAGATGACTTCTCGAATTGCTGAAATTAAAAAAAAAAATATAAAATTTCGATGATGAAGTTTGCATAAAGACCATTTGGGCTGCAAATTTTTCTGTATTAGGACATTTGAAACCCAATCCAAATCAGTCATTCCCTCCAGAAATGTATTCGAAGAAATAGTAGTGTATTTTTAAACTACACGTACAGTGCTGTTCGTTTTTTCGTCACTTAGACGTAATTTAGAAAAATAGGGCCAATAACAATACAATTTTGGTAAAATATTAATGAATAGGACTATATGAAACTTCAACATGTTTCCAGAATTTTTAATTTAGTTAATCGCAGTTTTAAATGACACGTTGTTGGTGACATGCTTAGAAAAAATAAATTTGAAATTATGAGATTTTTACTGCGGGTTGTGAAAATTAATTTCTTTAAAAATGTTGATAGGAAATTCATCTTATGGCTTATTGGGGACCCTATTCTTACCATACTCTCTACTTAATTGAAACGCGATATAATTTGGATATGAAATAAAAAATATTTTCATCAAAATTTGGTTAGAGGCTACATTTCGGCACGACCAAATATTTCTTCAATTTTCACAAGATTTCGGCTTGCGTCCTTCTTCATGTGTTTAATTGCCTATACAAATCAGTAATTCCGAAAATCATTTTTCTGGGAATCACTGACCACTACTATCGATACAAAATTTGATGTCATAGTCATACGGTTTGTAAAACTAGAATATTAATTTTAAAGGAATAACAAATTTCTAGAAAGGACCATAACAAATGCGAATGTTGGGTGCTGAAAACATAAATTTCATCAATATTCCATTATAAGATAACTTTGTAATATGTCCTTAAATTCGCCATGTTGGAAATTTCAAATTTGGCGGGCAAGCGCCATCAGAGCGCTTCAATAGCGTGGTTGTTTAGACGCCATCTTTACGTTGTCGAAAATTTCAAAGTGGGGATCTTGCCAGTTTAGGTAATGTTTTTGAACTACTTGTATTATTTTGAAATACTCTTTGGTGAAAGAGAGATGAGATGTTATGGTAATCAGTGCATGGGCAATCGCTATTTTTAACAAATGGTATGTTGCTCTATGTAAGCAGAATGACTGTTGTCTCTAAAGTTCAAGTGTGCTGCTTGTACCAATTTAGGCAAGGAAATGTAGTTTATTCAGTAGAATTTCATTATTCCAGGTACCAGCTGAACGAGACTACTGATTATAAAATGTACGTATCGATCTCCAGTTCGTTGATCAACCTATGGAAATGTTAGTCCCAGGGTGCATGACAGGTGAAAGTTAATGTGATCTTTTTAGCTAGGGTCAATGTGTTACCCAGAGGTGTGGAAGCATAAAAAGCTAATTCAACTACACCCCGGCCAACATACTTCTAAACTCTAACATCATAATTCTTAGTCCTTCCTGCATCTTGCCCAAGTTATAGAAATCCAAACGAACCCGTTAGTGACCAAATTAAAGTAAAGGGGGATGAATAGGAGTGATTAATGGCATTGGTAGAAATTATAGGTCCTTGTAATATAGACATATGCATTTTTCATCGGATTGTGGATCTGTTTTAAAACTACTCGTACAATGTAGGTCTGCAAATTCGAGGAGAAAGCGGAAGCCAGATCACACCTTCAAATATGTTCAACAGAATGGTATGTTGAGAACATGTTATGTGCAAGTTATACGGATTGCCATGCAATTTGGCAGTGTGAAGCTGAGGTTTTGTGCTTTGTATAGAAAATGCAGATGAGAAGACCAAAGACGCTGATAAAAAGGAAGGCAGCAGCAGCAAAGGTGCAGAAAAGGCAGTGGGAAAAGGCAAAGCTGGCAAGGGCATTGCGGAAGAGCCCATCGATTTGGATGAATCCTACGAACCGCCCGAGAAAAAGGAAGCCGGAGACGACGATAAAGAAGCGAGCGAAGTAGAGGTGATCTCTCCCGTCAAGAAGGATCCCTACGAATTCCTCTCGGATGCAGACAGGAAGCTGATGCAAACTGACATTTTAGAGTTTCTCAAACGTTTTGCACCCAAGTTCTATGTGCCTGTTTACAAGACGTGGACCATTCCCAAATCTGCCGTTCATTGAGTGATCGCCAATTAGGAAACATTTGCAATTTTCCATTTTTCATGCCCTTTTTTCAGTATTGACGTTTTAATTAATTGTTAATGAAATTGCTAATATACTGTCAGAAATAAAAACTTGATTTAAATATTTCTGTACAATCCAATTGTACTTTTAAGTTGAGTAAATTCTAAAACTGTAAATGCAATATATTGATCTCTGCACATCATTTATCCTAAAAAATACGAGTTCACCAAATGTGAGGTATTACTGTAACACAAATTTCAAACTAACAAAATACTGTATCTGCGGAAAACTGAACAGAATGTCTAGTCTGATATTGTGACAATGTGATTTGGTTGGCAATCACATAGTTTAGAACTTTGATCACTGCTCATTAACTGTATATCATGCTATTTTGATTTGCAAAATGTCCAAAACTACTATATTTCTTGTGGATAAAATTATTGGTACGTCACAAGTTTGTTTGGACACATTAGGGATGGTGCACAGCTGTATTTACACGCTTGTAAACATACATCGGTTAGACTCTTCAGGAAGAAAACCTTTGAAGAAACACTGATTTACTTTAGAGGAACTTACCTTAATTGTTGATATGGTGCTGTTCAGCATAAGTTTTGCAGATGAAAGATGTTGAGCGGAGATTGTGTCGGGCGACTTTGTTGATAACTGCATTTGAGCTGAATAAATAATATAGATCGATTTAGTGTTTGCACATCTAAAAACGATAAGTGTGATTCAACCATAATGAAATTCTACCATTGGCAAGATCCAGGCTAACGTCGAGCACGTCTCGACATGCTGCCGGGTTCTTTTCCCAATCACGTAGCTGCGTAAAACCCCGATGAGACCTTTGATAGTATTGAACAACCTAAATACACGTTCATGATAGGAGGGTCAGTTATAACTTTACAACAGCAAGTTTGGACATTTTAGGTAGCAACTACATTTGTACAACTGATATTATAAAATGTCCAACTTGCCTTTTGTAATGCTTCATCTGTTAGTTGGTCTTTCGATGAAATTAAATTGCCATAAAGTCGCCAAAGCTGACCATTAGTAGTTATCTATTGATAAGAAAAAAGAATTTGTCATTTTAGTTTGCAGTCATTGTAGATACTATTAACTTTCCTTTAAAAAGGGGTGTTATAATCAAAGAAACGAACCGTTGCAGTAAGCCTTCCAAACAGCTTGGACAATTTCTGAAATAAGTTAGTTGCGGGTCTTCCTTCGTTGTCAACAATCCCCTCTGTTGTTGCTTTAACCAAAATGCCCAAAACCTGGAAATGAGAGATTGGTCAGTGTTTTAATATCAACTACTAGAAGATATACAAAAATTCTAGTTTTGCAAGTACATGTCCCGACTTTCACAATTTTTAAGGCGACCGGACACCCTAAATCCAACTTTAAACCATATCCAAAATTCAATTCTAGCCTGATTTATGGCATTTGCAAAAAATGAAGTTAAAGCATCACATAACTAATACAAAAATCTGTTTTGCAAAATTTGCACTCCAATAAAATGGATAGAACAAATCAGAAACTCCATTAATATTTTGCATAAATAAAGTAGATCACATAAACATTAACTAAATACATATATATCATGATACATATTTAACAGTATCTAGATAAAACAGCTATTTAATTTTTGTAAAGGTGTTACGACTAACCTCATTATCCAGATGTTTTTCTTTTAAATCCAACATCCTATGGTAAGCATTAATAACTTCCGAAAATGCCCCACAGTCCACACTCACCTAAACGATAAAACATGCTTTAAAACTTTGCTAACATTTTGTAATGCAGATCCAAAATTCGAATATATATTTCTAACCAGAATGTAGTTTTCCCAAATCCTCCAATCCTCGTAATTACATTTTAAAGCTTCTTGTAGAGTACGCCAAGCACGGGTCCTATAAATTACGTTTAAAACGCCAAGCAATGAGAGAGAATGTGTTCAATTGTCATGTGCAAAGGGATTTAGATTACTTACTTTTGGTTCAACTTAACGTAGGCATTTGAAAGATTGTTCCAGGCCTCGAAATTCTAAAAAAATTGTAAAATGTGTTTTGGGTTATAATGCCGCAAATCATGTAATACAGTCATTTAATACAATATGCCGTAATTACTTCAGGTTCCAGGTTAATACAGCGCCGGTAAGCCTTAGCCGTAAGTTCCCAATTTTCCACTTGCAGTGCAGCGAACGCTAGACTGAACCACGTGTCCAGCTAAATTAGTTTGGGAGAGAGTAAACAAAATATGTAAATCGATACTACAATTTTTCACTCTGTTTCATAATACCACAAATTTATACCTGAATTCCGTTAATTTCAACGGATTTTTCGAGGTAGCCAATGCTGGTTTCATACTGCGAAAGAACAAGCGATGTGGACGTTAGTAAACATTCGGTAAAATACAACAGATGCTGGCTTCGGCTACATGCAGACAGACCTCCTTTCTCCTGAAGTGCAGCATTCCCAGAGATTTCTGGGCCCTGGCACTGCGGTGGTTGGACATTTCCCACGCCTTAAAGTAATACTGCGGGTCGTCGGTGGCATCCCCTAGGTAGCACCACAAAATCGGAGTTTCCTTCACTGCCAGCTGCTGTCGAACAACAGCTTCTGCCTTGTCCCTCCTCTGCAGCATGTGGTAGCAAGATATTATGCTTTCCCAGTCCTGCAGACGCAAGTACACATCCAAGGCACTGTTGATGGCTCCCAATTTTCTAAAAAGTTTGGCCAATTCTTTCTAAAAGAGCCAAAAACAAAATGTCGAAGAAACATTTAGTGCACTGATAATTTTGCACGGAACAAAAGCATTCAGGGATTTTTCAGTTCTATGACAAATGCGGAATTATTTGAAAAACTACCCCAAACAATGCATTTTTTAAATGTTTCGTAAAACATGGTTATGAATGTTGAATTTTTAGCAAACTTTCTCATAAACTTCAATAATGTTTGAAAATCTTGACTTTCGATAACTTATAAAGTTTTCAATGTTTTTGAAAAGATGTATAAATTTCTAATATTAAAGTTATTCGCTAGTTCTATTACGCAAGTTATGGTTGACAAAAATTTGAGAAAAAATGGCAAATAAGTTCATCTATTAAATATTATTTGTCGGCATGTCTTCAAATTTACCTCTAAAACGCATCGTGGTGGATACGCTGTGCAATAAATTAACTTGAGCCTAAATCCAGGTAATGATGTTTCGTACTGACCGAACTGATCAAACAGCGCCTTAAAAGAACAAACATTAAACCATGAATCATTAAAATTAACAAATTTTAAAGCATAAATATGACTGTAGAATCATTAAAATCAGCAGCATTTTAAAATTCAAATAGCATTTTTTTCTCACCTGAATCTGCATCATTGAACGTTCCACCGATCGGCTCTGATTACTCTCGATGATTGATCTTTGCAACAAAGCTGCTGATTGTATCGACCAGTTTTGAGGATTGGAGAGCAAAATCTAACAAAAAAAAAAAAAACCAATTATTTAAATGAGTACCATTTGCTGGTTTTTAAAATTTTTAAATTGGGACAAGTGCAATTACCCTCAGGTAGGTCATCAATTCCTCATTGACCAACCGATGAACAGCGTTGGTTTTTTGAATGTGGGTGCTGCAAGATTTCGTAAAATCCTTGTGAAGGAGCTTGGTAAAGAAAACTGAATATTTGAGCAGTGGTATTGTACTTACAAGTATGCTAAAATGACGGCCTGATCCACCATTCCAAGTGTCGGGACGCTCAACTCTTCGCCCTCTTTGAATTTGATGGTTTCCATTCTGACTTCATCGTTCAGTCTCAAGTCCTATGTAGTTATAACGGAAAGATCAGTTGGTAGCTCAATATAGAGAAGTATTTGATAAAATAATAAAACATCTTTATCCCCAACAAACCTTCGGTAGCAAATCAGTAAAAGTTTTTGACGTTGTCTCAACATTTCCTTCATCTTTTACAGGTTCATTCGACGATTCCCTTTCAACTTTCAACGACAACTGGGCAATGTCGCGTTGCTGAAAGTGAGTCCGCTTCCCAAGAACACCTGCAAATGAAGCAAAGGTAAGAAATGATGCATCCTATTAATATGCTTTTCTCATCTTAATCTCATCACGTGTAATTTAAAATCTTGAGTGTAAGTATATGTATGGGGCACAGTAAGAATAGAAGTAAAAATAAAAGTTGAATGCTACCACTTTACTGCGATTCAGTGGTTTAAGTACTGGTTAAGGGCATAGTCCTGGTTCTGCATAGTCTGTATTGGTTTTAGGAAATAATGTATGTTTTCAACCTGTTAAACTCAAGTTTAGTCCGACAATTTGTTGCGCGTTGTTTAGGAATTCCGTAGCTTTTGTCTGGTTATAGTGCAGCAAGTGAACCTGGAATGCCTCCAAATAAAGTTGAACAATCAGGGTTTCATCATCAGCTGGGAAGTTGGCGGATACTGGAAGAGTTTAAAGTACTTTTGAATATTTATATGTCCCTCGCTACCAACAAATGCAGAAAGTGCTTAAAAACGAGGACTTACTTTTTTCAAATGCTTCTTCGGCGACTGCAAACAATCCAGGGCTGCGCTCATCGAGTATTTGCTGGTGAATATAGACGTATCGGATGCTCCACCAAGCAGCAGTCTTGGAAAAAAGATTGGATAGGTCAAGAAAACTTGCTAGAAATAGAAAGGCGAAAAAATAGCACAGATGTAAATTAGGCCCTACCGGACATTGATTGAGAAGATGACTGCAAGACCGCAAAAATATTTTTGCCAGCCACAGAAACTCGGGACTGTTGAGAGTGGCGTAAATGGGCTCCTCATTCTCAGTTAGAAGAGCAAAGATTTCCTCTCGTGGCTGGAAATATCGGGAAAAGCAAGGATGAAAATTGCTGCAGCTACGTTTTTTTCATTTAACGGGCATCTTGGTGCATGTTACTCACAATTTCAGCAAGGAGCGGAACACCAGGTGAAACTGAAAGGGGCCCAGTCCAATTGTTTTGCACGAATAGCTGAAGGCTGGCAGCGCCAAGTAATAGAACTGTGAATTGCCTGGCATCAAAAACAAGAAAATTATGATTTTGAAGACAGGGGATCGCACAAAAATTCACGTGAAAACAGACCTTTCCCAATTATTATCTTGGTCGCAGTCTGCCCTGGTAAATGCATCCACACGGTCGATCAACAAGCTTTCAACGGACGATGCAGTACATGAGCTATCATTAGCCAGAAGAGGTGTCGCAGCATTTGTCAGCACCTCATGAAATTTGCCCTCTATAAATGCTTCAAGAAGCCCGTTTATTTGTTCCTGTATCTTGAGCTCATCATTATTGGATGCTGAAGTAAGAGTAAAATGAAGTTGTCAAAGTTATCACCAAAGATGCATAACCTGTTACATAAACCAAGATCCAAAAAAGGGGGTCTTTCTAAATAATTAACGTTTTTTAGGAATATTTTCTGTAAATTATTTTAGAAGACGTCTGAACTGTAAATTTCTAAATTTTATGTACAATAATTTTAGAAATAAATAATACATGTAGATTTTTTTTATTTTTAGAAAACTACAGGTTATATGTAGAATTTTATGTCCACTTTGAGAAATAATAATGCATGCGATAAATGTTTTTATTTTTGTATTTGACGTTTCACTATCTGTCGCTTGTTTTGGACAGTATTCAAAAATCCCGCGGCACATCTGCGCTATACAGAAGTTACGACGATCTACATTTGGGCTCTTTGGCCTTGGATGTCTAGGGGCCCTAAAAACCTTATTTGCCCAACAAAAGTTGCAAAACACTGCTTTATGATCTTTCCAACACAGCTAGGAATTTTAGGCCCAACTGTTAATTGGTTTTAAGTTCGTACTGGTTGACAGAAGGAGGTGGGTAAACTAAAAACATAATTCGCATTACCACTTTGGTCCTTCGCCTTGGAATGTTGGCCCTTGAACAGCAACAGCTCAAAGTCCTTGATCGTCATTTTCATCGAGATCAACCTTGGTTTCGAAACAAACGAGAGGGAAATACGCACGTGCTTACGACAACACGTTTTTTAATGGATCGTCTGCTCAATTTGGCGTCACTGTACGGAGCCCTGTTAGGATCGTATGTTACGGAGTCCCGATAAGCTCAGATGTTGTCTTTGTGGGCTCCGCTGCCCTGGGCCAATGAGCAAAACTAGAGGGTGAAACTCTTCGGAATTCCAGGAAGAGAGGCACCCGAGATAGTAGGAAGTAAATTGCATTCGCGGCGTATTTAAATATTCATAAATTTGTATTGAATTATTATTTTATACCACAAATCGGCATTCATTACGCTTTATTAGTCAGGATAAATTATTTATTTAAATAAAAAAAAAGGTTCTGGAAATTCAACAAGTGGTTCCGGATAGGTTCTAGAAAAGCCGGCCGTAATTTTAGCGAAAAAGCCGTATAACGAATTAATTTTTTATGCATTGTGATTTTCATTTTTTTGCCTTCTTTAACGAAGTGAAACCCATATGTAATTTTATTGTTAGCCAAATCCGACCTTGTTTATGCAAATTGGGGTAACTTATCACATTTTTTGGCCATTTTTTTTGGCCGTATAACGAAGCATTGAGGGCCGTAAATCGAAACTGCCATAATTTTAAAAAGGCTGTTATAGCGAAAGACCGTATAAAGAGAGACCGTGTAGCGAGGTATAGGTGTTTGCGAGGCATTTGCTTTAACACATACTATGCTGTATCACAAGTTTCGAGTTAAGATTAATTTTACATAAATAAAAATTTGATATGTATTCTCAATGTTTTTAAATTGAAATATATTTGTTCACCTCGTACAACTATTTAATGACACGAATATTCATTAGGGACCGTTCAAAAATTGTCACACCTAGGGGGGTGGGTGGGTTGTTTGGTTTTTGTGACAATTGTGACCAAGGAGTGAAGGGGTGGTTCGGTAATGTGACATCACACAATCAAAATTTATTTCAAACTTTTGAAATTATGAATAGCAGTCGGGAGAAAAGATTTGGGTCCTGTAGTGACTTACAACTTTCTTCCCGATAAAATTCTAAAAGAATATAGAATTATTAAAAAATAATTGGGGGGAGGGGGGGTAAACGACGGGTTGTGAAATAATTATAGATGGGGTGTAGTAAAATTTTTGACAACTGTGACAAAGGGGTGGGGGGTGTTTAAAAAGAGGCAAAAAAGTGTGACATAATTTATGGATCACCCCTTAACCTAATAAAATGATTTCTATTTTCCCATGTTAAATTTACTGGGTGGTGATATCTACTTTAACATATCCTGATAAGTACGTGCATTATGGTCTTGATTAATAAAACTACCAATTTCTTGATTTCTCAGGGTTTAGACATATATTGTAGAATTTTATTTCTCATCACCGTTATGTTGTCAGTATAGCACATCACTCATAATTGGATGTAGATGGTATTATAAAATTCTATATTTCCAAGTTTTAAAAATTCAAAAAGTGGTAATTTTATTAATCAAGACCATAATGCACATATACTATGAGGAGATATTCAAATGGATATTTCCAGGTTTAAACATTAAACTGACAAATAAAAGTAAAACATGAATCTATCAGACACTGATTTCAATAATAACAATTCTAGAACATGAGTATTTTTTGGTTGTGATCTACCATAAAACAACAATGAAACTAGCATAATTAAAATAATCAAAGATAAAGCTACAAAATTCAAAGGTATTTGGGTCATTTTCAAATTCATATCCACCACGAATGAGTTTTGGGATATTATAATATTGTTAAGATTACCCACTTGTTGTAAGCCCGCTCAATTGACGTATTTATTGCTTATCAAATTTATCACTGTCATATGAAATGTTTAGAGAGGAGGCAAGATTAACTAATTATCTCTGATATTGGTAGTCGACAACAAGCTGGACTGGAGAGTTGCTGCAACTATCTCTCATCGTACTTGGAAGGGGGTGACGGGGAGGGCTTAATTTTGCTAATTTAGCAGTGTCGATTTTTGAATCCAAAAAACACGTCATTCGCTCATTTTTAGTCAGGTGCTTTAATTTGGCGAGTAGATGAGGGGAAATAATAGAGAAGAATTAATTTGCAAGGGTGTATTTTTGGAAATTTGCACAAAATACAGCTTATCACTGACAGAAAGAGGACATTTTTGACGTCCAGATGCGAAATGAGGGATAGTAGATTACGTGTATTCTCTGCTGTTTCTAATAACGTTATATCCACGATGGAAGATGGAAATGTAGACAGATGTTTACGTTCCATATACACATCTTTTTGACATACGGATTGCTGAAAATTAATTATGAAAATAGTTGTGATTATCTAACATGTGCGTCTCAGTTGATCTCTGTTGTTGGGATATTCTCTGTCATTTCAGTTGGGAAAGTTCTGATGATTGCAAAGTGTCCAGCTGTCTTGAAAAATCGGGGAATGTACTTAAAATGTTAGTAGCTCTGGAAAATCAGGAATTATGCTTGAAATTCGTGTCAAACTCCATTTGATGATGAAATTTCCAATCCTCGTCGGTTGTTTGTTCGTTAAGTAAACGTTATTGTGTACGTTAAGTAAAAAAATCTGATATAATTGGCAACAAAAAAAAATTAAAAATATGTTGTGGTATTTGGTCGCAGGAGGGAGTTCTGGTTTGAACATTTTCCAGAAAATGTAGACTGTAGTTCACATTCTGGTTCACATTTTGATTCAACCAGCTTTCATTGTTTTATCAATCTATTGATTTGCATCGATTTTATCACCATTATTCTCAGAAGTTGTTTACTGGCTTTTAGATGTTTTTTCCTCCCTGTAGTTTGTCCAAATTTAACGTTTAAAATTATATACTTTTCTCTTACGTTCAATTACTCATGCTAACAACCTATAGTCTGTACTAGAGTAATGTATCCATATTCTGTGGAAAATGAAATACGAATTATAATTAGAATTTTCTTGCTGAATTTGATCAAAATGAAGTTTTCAATTAATCGGTTTTGTAATGATTTCTGTTTAAGATTGATTGGTATGCAAATTTAAATGTAAAAAACGTTTTTTTAGTAAGTCAGCTAGTAGGTATAAATGACCTACTTGGCATGCAATACTTCTTCCCGATTTTGTTTGCTGCTGTATTTTGAAATTGGAGTGTAAATTGAAAGAGGGTCCCAAGGGTGATATTGCCCCGTAATTCTTACTTAATACATCACGAAAGACTTTTTACCAAACGTGTTGTCTTGGGCCGAGTTAATTTGGTTCTTTATTTGGCATTTATGTTTCTTAAAGAAGACCTAAACTGCTATAGTATGGATGGCAATTGCTAAATTTATTGAAATGAAAGTGTTTGGAAGTCCATACATATAATATCGATTATTTAAATTAATTCGTTATCAGTTTCCTATAGTTATTCATGTAGAATTTAACATCAACAAAAATATATATACATATAAAATACCGGAAATATACAAGTGCAAAAGGACATTCCGTATCAAGATTTTATTGATATAATTTCAAAGTTGCCAGGTTTCTGAATTTCTGCATACAAAAATTGGACTGCACTATTCTATTTTTAATGAATAATTTTCGCAAATTATTTGAATAAATATCAAACGAAATGTAAAGATATTTCCGTGATGGTCTTGTAGGCGACGTGCTGCATTGCAAATGATTAACGAAAGCCCTGAGATGATTTCCTTTAATTAAATAGTAGATAACTTGTTTGAATTTAAATTAAGTTATTTCTCCTATATTAAATTATTCATGTTAAACTTAAAGTTAATTTTGATCTATATGAACCTGTCGTTCATGCTGAATTTACTGATGATAACTTCTGTGTAGTCCAGCGGTGTCAAACCATTTTTGCCGCCAGTAACAATTCCTTAGGGGCCATTCAAAAAAGACATCCACGATAATCCTTCAAAAATTGTCCCCCTACTCTCTATCCACATGGTGTCCATTTTCGTCCATACTATTCAATTCCCCCCCCCCCCTCCTTCCAACCAGGCCCCTTATCGACGTCCGTCATTTTTTTTAAAAGTAGGGTGTCCAGAAATTTATTTGGAACATACAAAAGCCCATCCTATAAATTTCAGAGCACTACTACCAATTACATTACATTTTTCCAGATTTTTTCTGATAAACGGAAATTTCCTGACGTCGAAGGGAAATTCCAGCATAAAATTGGTGTTTAACACAAAGTTAGACATAATTGCTGACTTTCCCGAGGTTTTGAAAATTCAAGAACGTTTGTGAATGAGGACACATTTCTTTTAATGTACATTTCGATCCCCTTTCACTGACCTTTTAAACAGAAAATCCAAGAACTGAAAAATGCCATCATATTAGTGGATGTCCACAATGGCGCCCCTTCCTCCCCCTGCCCACGTGGTGTCCACATGCCAGTAATAACCCCCCACCCCTTACTTAACCCCTCTTGAGGACTCCTTTTTTGAATGGCCCCTTACGCAATTGATCAGCCGGTATATACGAAATGTTCTTTTTCAAAAAAAAGTTTAAAACATAATTTAGTTTAAATAAAGTTTTACTAGCAGTATTTGGCAATTGAACAGCATCAGAATAACATTGATGTTTCGTCTTCCCTCTTTTCAGAATAATCCTTCTAACCCAAGAAATCTTTTTCGCATAATAGTTCTTCGTATGGGGGTAACTCGGTTTATGTAATATTATTGCATAAGTTTCCAGGCAAATAATAACCCATAGAATCCATAGGCAAAGGAAAAGTGGAATTATTTTTAAATGGAAAGCCGTCTTACTGATTGAAACCCTCCATTCTTGAGTACTCTACCTTCGTACCTGTTAAATTGTCGCCAATCGAATTTTCTCCAAACATAATCTGATCAAAACGCTAGAAATAACGCTTATATTAAATGTTGCCTACTTGAAAACAAGCGTTATTCACATAATAGGGTAAAATTAATAATATCTAATGAAAATAAAGTTAATACTTGTATTAGTACTCAAGGCTGGGTGAGTACAATTTTTCCAGTTAATTTATTTTACTTGAATCATCATCTTGCCCTTACGACAGATTGTGCTTCCTCTCATATTGAATTTAAAGCCAGTTCTTGCAACCCATAATGTAATTAGTACTAATTACATTAAGTTCATTACAGATACTTTTGCATCAAGTTAGAGCAACATTTTCAATTTTTAAACGAGTTCATGTTAATTAGAAATAAATAATTATCTTACTCAAATTATTGTAATCCTTTGTTCCAGTGATTTTCAATTTTTTTTCAACTCTCAGCACACAAAATGGCGTTACATTTTTTTGCGGCACATAATATATTTTTTGTAATGTCCCAAGTAACACTCAACGTTGGGCCAATGTTGGGTAGTAGTTGGCACCATTGGCAAAGAGTTGGCATTGGCAAATGTATGTTGGCCTAATGTTGGCTTAACGTCGGGTGGCAACCATTGGCAAAAGCTTAGCAATGTTATGTTGGCCCAACA
>JAQGBW010001847.1:0-22907 GCA_034698625.1 Julus scanicus | reverse complement strand
CCCTCACCCCTTGGTCACAATTGTCAAAAAACCAAACGACCCACCCCCCTAGGTGTGACATAATTTATGAACGGTCCCTTAAGGAATGTTTTATAGCAGCATTTTTATTAACTAATTTAGGGGAACTGGATTGCTGTGCATGTACTGTTATAAATACTTGGCATTGGATTCAAACGATGTTGTCGTTAATGTTTGTGGTCAGCAAAGATATTACTAAACCTATTGGTCAGTTGTTTAGATACCACGCCTAGTCGAGTTTGCTGAAGGCCGGAAAAATATTTTCCTTGAAAAGGACAATTTTATGTGTTCATATGTATATGTGTTAAACACGGCCAATTTTGAGTGTGCACTGTAAATGTGCATTCCTTTTATGGGTCTAATTGGAAAGCAAGGTAATGATAACTTTTAATATCCAGATTTGATCGATGTATGCTGGATTTTTATTGCAACGTGCCCTAAAGATGTTATTCATAATTGCACGAAAGGGATTAAGAGTTGTTGATGTCATGTTTCGTTTGAGACTTCATTTTCCATCCTTGACATTCCTAATCGACGTCATCCGTCAATAAGAATGTTTTTGCTATCGGTCGTTGCAACTTCTTGGGTATCGTAGTGACCTTATCTATTCTGGTTGTATGACTTATGTCAGAGATAGCAGCTTTTGTTTATGGAGTGTTGCCTTAGGGTACTACAAGAGGCCCTGGTGTGATCAGAACGAGGAATCATTCATGCTTGGAGTGTTTACATATTTGAGAGAAGGGTAAATGTGTATAGCATCTAATTATTAGAGATCGCCATCTAATGGTTTTTTGTAGGTGCAAATCCAGGAAATAGCTCGAATCGTGATGTATACTTTGGTTGAACGAAATAAATGAACAACCCCTTTGTAAATGACAACTTGCAATGCACGAGTATATTAATGTCAAAAGGGACGATATATAGATGGGGAAGGACTGGACTTTGGCTTTTTTGATATGGTCAGGGTGGTGTTCATGGGTGTGTCCATCCATGGTTTTTACTCCATTTGAATTTTGAATAAATTAGGTTTATGGATTGTCTGAACACATTGGTCAGTGCATGGTCTGGGATTCGTGAGTTGCAGACTAGACATTAATGAATTAATGTTTCTAGAGCAAAATCGCCATATGTCAACGTTTTGGAGGGATGAAAGTTATCATTGCTAAATATCCCAAATTGACTCTGTGACACTGGCTTAGGCTAAATTTATAGTTGTTGCATGCACAGGTTATTTTTTGTATAGCAAACGTCAAAATTAATTACAGCACATAATTTATGAATTATTTATTTGTGAGTTTGAGTGTACTGTATATGACTGTCAGTTTTTAGTTTTCCAAATTCTAATCATCGTTGTGCCCTAGTTGTTGGTTAGTTGCCACAATTATGGTCATCAATTTTAATTAAGGGACGCCCAACATCCAACTTGGTGTATTGTAATCAGTGACAAATTCAAAAATACAAAATTGCCTGTTTTCTTTGAATGCAGTACGACAAACAAAATGGCGGTTTGATTATTCGTTTTCAGTATCTTAAAACATCTGTTTAGTCCATCAATGAAAATCGTGGTATTCAGGAACGAGTTTTAAGAAAGTGCATGATGGAAGCCAAGGCATTTCTTTGAAGGGTTTAGTTGAATATCATCTCATGGTACAGTTTTAATATAGCTGGAGGGCCAGCATAATCCGCATACCTCTGCTGGATAAGCTCTAAAAAGTTCAAGAAGTCATAGTGGGGAAAATCGCGAACCTCTTGAGTTGGTCCAGGGAATGACTTTGCCCATTAAAAAATTGAATGCACCGAGCCACAGATGCCAACTGGATGCAGGCACGAAAGTCTATCAAATGTATTTTATGTTTATGTTTACGAAAATGCATACTTTGCAAAACTACCCGATTGCAATCTTTAACATGGCATACCCACTGCATTGTATATTGCATTCTTATACAGATAATCATGTTTTTTAGAAATTATTTTAGTTGTAAAACTATTCATGTGAAATGAAGCGTTCGCCTGGTAGCTGATAGTTATTGTAGAATGTATGTAGTCTCCTATTCATTGTTTTTTAAATAACTAGACTAGACAAGATCTCCAACATCTGTGGTTTAACGCCGGATTTTTTTCAATCTGGGATAGTGCAGTAATTTGAAAATGTATCTTCTATATATTGCTAGATTATAAATAGCTAGATTGCATCATTTTTCATTATTTTATTCAGAAAAGGGGAGGAAATTTTTTCATTGGCTCACTAGACTTGCATGTATTTCCAATATTGCCTGGATTGGACATAGTTTCAATATGGCCCTCAAGACATAAAACATTTCCAATATGGCTCGTATTTTGGAGTGTTTAGCATTGAAGTGACATTTTGCAGTGACTGCATGTAAAACATGTCGCTCGCAGCATATCTCCATTATCTTCTTCCATGACGTGCATGTCATCACAATGGTTGTGTTTAAACTCACTGTATACTGTGCATTGGTATAGGCTATCATTATTTGCAAAGGGGACATCAAATGACTCCTTATCATGGTAAAATTGAAAATCGACAAATCAAGTTTGGCCCCTCCAAAATAAACATGGCTTTGTTATTGTTGCTGTTACGAAGTGCTTTTCGCGTACTTTAGCAGTAAATAGGTCCAGAAAAAGAAGAAAAAAATTGTTTTGGCAGTATTTCCATAGTGGGTGCCAGGTTCACAGACCTCCAATAGCAAACTGCTAAACCATTTTTAGATGTTTAAATTGAAGAAACACATACGCCTGGCTATACAGTGCCAGACCATGCCGCCAAAGTCAATGCACCTCAATGAAATCCTGCAAATGCCAGCAATTGATCCTGCTTACAAATCAGTGAAACGTGGGATCGCCACTCTAGGGTACCAAAAGTATATTTGTTTACTTTAGCCTTCTGAATGGGCATGTGTTAGTTGCTTGAGACATTTCGGTGTATAGGTGAATGGCTTTTGTTTCTTCTCAATGACTATATATGCACTCCTCACATCTTTAAACATGCCTCGATGGAATGTTGAAAAGAATGACAAATTTGACAAAGCAAGACCACCTTGTGACCAGCACCCAGCTTGTTTTTTTTTTTTTTTTTTTTTTTTTGTTTTTTTTGTTTTGTCGTATGATTTTTCACAAAATTGTATACTGTTCGTTAGGTGGAAACAAGTTTGAGTTACGTGACCAGTTCTACAAAATTATGTGCATTGCATGATTACGTATTGGCTTAATTATGTTTTTCTATCGTGATGCCTATCGCACAGGTGTGAATTAAATTTATGACTTTGAATTGTCATGCGAAAACAGTTGTGCAATTGATGAATATGATCTACCTTGCCAAGCAATTCGCAAAATGCTGTTTAAAATCGTTGAGGAATTTTGACGTATTGCTTTTATTATATAGTTTATCTTTCTTTATTTTTTTACCTTTTTCACTTTTGTATTTTGTCCATATACGGAGAAATTATTTCTAACACAGGAAAAATGCGGTTTCCTCGAAGGTCCACTTGTTTGGCTTCGAGTCTTCGACCAAATGTTTCATCGATTTGTGTCTATTCCTCTTTTTTCTATTCGACGTGAGGTCACCAAGGCTACAAAACTGCAGTGATCTTTTTAGAAGAGGATAATTTAGTATTATTTGCTTATTGTTCATTCGCAGGAGTTTTGATTTGTGATCCTCATTGTGTTTTGATTCTTATTTATTGGATACACCTTGAACCACTAAAGCAAAATACACAAGATGCGTTGTTGTTCTTTAAATGTATTAAAATGGATTTAAACATATTTCTGTACCTTTAGATCGTTCAAGACATACTTTGTCGGTTCAGCCATCTGCCAAACATACCAAACCATTGTTATATAATCTGAGAATACTAACTCACTCACGATTGTGTTCCCTGTCAGGTTTTTATTGAATTTCTTACAAAAACTATACATACAGTAGTTCCGTTTTGCATAATAAGGTTTGAAATTTCCTGCACCTGCACTAAAATGTTGGTATGCAATGATGTATGTGCCTGTAGGTCTATACGCTGTGTAGCGTATCCCAAAGACATTCCCATTCTGAACATATAAATGTAATTACTGTTGTTATTCCCTTTTTATGTGCTCGTGCATCAAATTTGGCAATTGGTTACGTCATGGTCGCCAAGCGTATCGTTTGTTTTCCCCCATTTTTGTTGGTTTGGAAACCTCGGGGATGGAGGATGGCGCCGAGGCGACATTGGGATCCACCCTGTTGGGATTTTGAGGATCCAAACAGACGTTTCGCGTTATTTTCGCTCGACGACAACCTTGATTTTTGAGGAAAGAAAAGTGTGCGATGAAATGGGTCACATCAGCAACGCGTGTTTACCTTTGGTTTCTTTGGTTCATGTCAGTTGCCACCCTGCATGAAAACGTGCGCAATGTTAGACGTGCCTTTAGGTGAAGTTTAATCCGTGAACATGGGCCTAGAAATCGTGCTTTCAAGGCAGGGAAGAACGGACAAAATTTGACCCTAAACACATGATGAGGAAAAATGTATTCTTGGTAGGGAAAACGTGAAAGCATTCATAATTGGTGGTGGCTTCCGTTGAACAGTTCTGCATTACGTGGCATTTCGAATTGACAGATTCTGGATAATGCGGATGATGATCGTAATTTGGTGTAGTTATCCAAAGTATTTTATAGGATACCTGTGATGCCATTTTTTTTTTTTTTTTACCGTGTCGTGACTGGTGCCAGGGAAAAGGTTTGATGCCGGAGTCGTGCTATAACTAAGGTCATCAATGGTTTTTTTTGCTTCTGAATTTCTATTTTAACCATATAGAGGCACTTGTGTAGTAGCTCGTGTTCTTGAGATCGATCTCAGACTCAATAGTCATAAGGCGCTCTCTGGTAAGCTTTCGACTTCATTGAACTTTGTACATTTTAAATGAGGATATATGACTTGATGGACGTTGTCTATTTTGTTCAGTTGCATTCATTGAAATGACATATTGAAAGAAGATAGAGCTCTTATACTTAGGGCTTATCACAATAGGGAAAAGTTCTATTCACTTTTTTATATCTGAAGGTCGAAAACAAATTGAGCTAGGCCGTGTGCACTTTTTTATGTCGCCAATTGAGGCAAACTACAAATAGACAGGAAGTAGATCCTGCATGCCTGCCAGCTCTCCCCACAGCTGAAAAACAACTCACTTCATTAAAAAAAACTGCTTAGGCGCCAAGTTTTTCAATCCGGTTCTCCAAATATTTGCCGTCAAATGGTTCAATCTTAGTAAATAATGCAAAAATGAATACTCGGTGACGTTGCCTGTGGTTTTATATTACCCCTTTTTTAACCTCGTTTTATTTTGGGATTGAGCCCGTTGATTCCCCTGACTATGATGTCAGACCCTGTTGAAAATCACAACCACAGTGTTGCGAAATTGTACTTTGACTCTTTTTAGATGCCATCCCCTTGTACCCTTTTCTGGTTGTGTGTGTTTTTTGAAACCCCTGGATTTAACCTAGCTCTACATGTGATTATTTTATTGTTTGCCAGTACAGGTAATTCCTACTATATTCGTTTCATTTTTGTATATTTGCAGATGTCATAACTCTTGGGCCATGTAATATGGAAGAAAGCGAGAGATAATGGTTGATATTGCTGAAGCTTTCAGTGTGTTAGTATAAACCCTGGGTAAGTTTCGAATGGCACTGGCTAGGGTATAAAATACGAATGTTTATAGATCGTGGGTTTATATTTATTTTTTTGTATAATAAATTTGAGGCTTCTTTGGTGGCACGCATGACACGTACTTGACAGCTGTCTGATACAGATAATTTAATGCTTGGAGTTCAACTTTTATAATTAATTGCTTTGCTTGTTATCCCTGAACACATTGTCAAGGGGTTAAATTGGGCAGAGAAGGAAATCCAATTTTTTTGTAGTGGGGCTGGTGTTTTCGACCATTTTGCATGGTTTCATGTTCAAGACATGACTTCATTTTATAACTAGGAAATTTATTGTATTCATTTTTTACTTGCATTTCAGTAAAGAAGTACGGTTTAATGTTCCTGTGGGAGTTTTGTTTGCCCTTCATGCAATTACATGTATTTTAATGGCATTATCCAATATTGATAATCTTGATTGAACTTGATAAACCGAATAAGTTAGATAAAATCTGAAGAAAGCAAACATTCTTTTATAGATTAATCTGCTCTCTTGAGTTTGTTTACTTGTTTTTAAGACAACTACACCAGGCTAGTGTCACTTTTTTCTGACACCTTCTGAAACCGCTTTTCTCAAGTCAAACCTCGGTAACCTTACTGCTATAACTATTAAATCTTATTAATTGAGCTTAATGAAGAAACAAACAAGCTTTGTTGGCATTGAAACGGGTTCCAGTGAAATTCAGAAATAAAAAACAGTTCGTGTAAAGTTGCAATTGTCTGTAAACCTTGTAAAGGTAATGACAATTTCAAGCAAACGTGCGTGTAAGTTGGAAACTAAAAACTTGGGAAGTGATATAGCAGTAAAAACGAAGAGATACTGAATTAACATCGAGATTACAACCCCTATTCTGTCATCTCGTATAAATGTATTTTAGGAGTTTACATTTTTATAACTTTTCATCATTTTCTATGAAGTCTTCTGGCGGCTAAAAAAAAAACATCAAACAAACGAGACCCTGATGACAAGTTGAGTCGACGACAGAACTTTCATAAAAATGCCGTTGATGTCACTCAAGTTAATGGATTGAGATTCTACTACCTCTAAAACTGAGCTAAAAAGTTAAATTCAACATATTATGGTTTATTTGATAGTGTTGATTAGATTAAGCTAACCGGCATTCCTATAAGGTTAAAATGTGTTGATTGGCAAGATCTGGATGAAGTACTTTCTGTCCAAGCACCAAATTTGTTTTTTAAAAAAAACTCTTCGATAGGGATCACTGACAGGATCACGTGCTCCAAACCCATTAAGATTGTATCGTGATAGAATGACATTTTGTTACATGTGTTTCACATTCTGCAATTAAGTACATTCATGAATTCATAATTTCATGGAAAATAGCCCGAAGCTACTTAGTATAACTGGAGTAGTCGCCTGATTTCAAATCAGGAAATACTAATCAGTGGTAATAGTATACTGGTACTGATAAAAATCTCCTACTAGTTTCTTTGCGTGCACTAATTTTTGTACTTTTAATTCTATAGCCCTAAAGTTCACCAAGATGTTTGTCACGTTTTTTCAAATTGTGCTAAGAAAAGTTTAATAAAGTTAATATAGCCACCGAAAAAACGACTAATTTTTTTGAAAAATACCAACTATGGTGTAGGTAGGATTTTTTTTAAAGAAATTAACTGAATAAGATCACGAAATTTAAACTTTTTTGTGTTTTCAATTCCTTGAGTCCTGCAGATGTTGCAGTTGGGGAATTCAAGTAGCGCCATCTACTAGTTAACTACCGCTAAATTTTATCCCACTTTTATTTTTAACTTTTTCAAGTGCAATGACCACCAACATGCTTTCCAGGTGCGTCTAAACTTATCTACGCTGTAGAAAGGTATCCTAGGACTGCAATTTTTTTTATTTCAGTGGAGTGGTCAAAGCCCCCATTTGAGCCAATCGTGTGAAGTTTAAGATTTGCCAAGAATTCCATGGACATGACACTGATTTGCATGTCTGAATAAAATGTGTGGCAATTAAGAGATATTAGATGAAGTGCTTGTCAAGATCTTGTATCACTTTCAACCCACAGGATTGTGTAATTTTAAAAGTCGATGTTGCTAGAATAATGCAAGTAACTTGCAGCAAACGGTAATATTGGATATGAACCAATATTTAACAAGCGTTTACTAATAAGAGGACTTTTTGAAATAAATTGTTGCAATGTACTGATAATTTGACAACAATGTAACATTGCAGCTGCATTTGCTGAGGGGGCGCCACTTTACATGCGATTGCATTAGCCTATTGGTGACACTGTCCAAAATTGTGGGTCGTGTATTTCGTTATCCTATATGCAACGGATCTGCACTTTTTTTTTTTTTTAGACCTACTATTTTCAGTAACTTGTAACCTAATTTCACTTAATGACCCACTGCCCTACAACAAAAGGGAATAAATTTGAGGCACGTTTTCGCTTTTATTTGCACTGTACTTTCCCCTTGTAACCTTGTAAATGTTAAGTAACCACACAAACGCCGATTTTGATGACCATAGATGGCTTCGAATACATGTGGCCGTTTCTGTCATTACTATCATAAGGGAATAAAACAGCATACAAGGCCTTACAATCTGCCTTGTGTTTTTTAAAGTCTTAACAAGGTTTTTTTTGCAATCAATAATTTCATGCTTCACAAATTTCGCATCTATATAAAAAAACAGATTGTAGATCATGATGATGTAGGTTTCGTGTCCAGAAGTGTACAAAACGTGTGTCATGTGTTACATACCAGCCTGTTATGAAATGTAGATTGGCTATCATTAGTACGCATTACTCTGGAGTCTATTTTCCAATACATATTCCAGCTGTTCTTTTGAAAGCTGACTAAGCTTGACTTACAATTATAGTTCTGGTATATGAGAATTAGGTTTCAGTCGTTTGTATCAGGTTTTTTTTCCTTCTCTCGAGTGATATCATTTTTGTAGCTCCTTTGTTGCTATATCATCTTAGTTCTATCAAGCATGCTTCCATACCTAAGATCCACAACTTTTTTTTTAATAAGGTTACATGTACCGTCTGTTGGTTTTATAATAATTAGGGCACAGCTATGACATTGAAAACAATTCTGATGCATTAACAATGACTGTTGTCAGCATGCAGGCTGCAAATTTAGCTACAATGCGTTGCCTAGCTATTTGCAATTTGATATTGGTATAACTTAATTTGCGATGCAGATAATGTGTTTCCAAATAGAACTGGGACATTTAGCATGTTGCTGTTTAGCTATTCTTGGGTATTTAACTTCGACAGTACTCATTTTCCATATTTAGTCATGATTGCGAATTGAATAAATTCAAATATTTTCGAATTTATTTAGGACTATCCATAAATCTTCGATTGGACCAAATAACAAGTACAAATAAAATATAATTAGGGAAAAGAATATGTTATTTGGCTCAAATTATTGCTTAAAATGACATTTCGTCCATTCATGTTACTTTCAGGAAGAAATAAAAAATGTAAGATAAAAAATTAGGAACGAAATTAATCACAACATTATTTTTATTTGTTTATAATTAGTTCACTTCATTTTTTTCTCGTTTTAATTTCAAGAAACTTAACTAAATTGATTGCTGCAAAGTTCATAGCATATTTAGCTCCCCCTTAAACAGATTACCAATCTGTAATGCTTGATTTCAAGTAATACCGACATAGCAAATGATCTAATTTTTTTTATCTCTTAAGCTGTAGGGGGATGCAAATGCAAACATCCGAATTTGATGAAAAAAAATTCGCAGGAACAAATGTTATGTTTTAACGTGTTTTTTTGCAGTGTTAAAAATAGCATTCTAATGGTTTCTGCTTGTTAGTCAGTTTTTCTTTCTAAATGCTCCGTTGTGCCCGTGCAAAATTGACTCGCAATTATGTTGTTCAGCTGTTCCTCTCATTTTGGTTTATTTTCATTGGCTGGTTATGCTAATTCATTTATGCAATTGGAGGGTGAGCATCTGGACCATTGATGGATATCGAAATGGCTGGCACCAACGACTCATCAGGCCAAAGATAAACAAACTCTGCTTTAAGTAATTAATTCTCCCTGGCCTTTCCTCCTGATGACAACCCCAACTTTTTTTTCCCAACATCGTCATTAATAATGTGCATTTGTGAATAGATACGATTTCCGCCTATCAACCAAATGGACAATCTTTGTTGCTGGACTATAAAAGTCACGAATATTAAGTCCATGAAATTGCTGGTAATGTATTTCATGCATCCCCATAGATTTTCGTCCCTTTTTTGCATGATGCAATAGCAAATATATGTCCAGGCTCCTTGCCATACGCAGTTTGCGTGACCCAGAATTTTTGATTTCCTATGAAAATGTCACAGGATGGACCAAGATTTTCCTCAAAAGCGGCAGCGAGTGAAGCAATTCCAAGCTATCTCCGATTCAATCGGTGGGAACCAAAAGTGAACATGATTGTGGAACAGGAGAGCGTTCTTTTTTTTCTTTTTTTTTTTCTTTTTTCTTTAATTGTTGGAAATTCTCACCTAGATATACATGTAGGGCTCAGCTTGAAAAGTGCTCACAAAAAATAACTTGATGATGATGCACTTCTGACTTGTCACGGGATGACCCGCTATACGCATCCATGCTCTGATGACCGCCGTACTGATGCGGTTGTGAAGCCGGAGATTAGAAGATGATGAAGGCTGTTTCACAAGAGCTTGTGAGTCGTGTTGTTGGAGCAGGGAGCAGTTTGCACGCACCAAGACGTGCCTTAAAGTCGGCTGAAATTGATACCAAAAGCGATTCAAGATGCCCAATCCCATTGGCAGTGTTTCCGGTGGAGGGATTCCACACAATGTATGTTATTGGTTTTCTGCACTCAAGAATACGCCTGTAATATCAATATTGAACGTGCCATTTACAGATGTTCTGGAAACTGAACTGGACTTTTAACTTGTTGAAGATGTTCTGGATTTTATACCTACATTCTTTTATTCTTTTGCTTTGACAACTTGCTTTGCTTTTTTTGGTATTGGTCTACATGTTTTACATTGATTGGATCTTGGGTTGTATCATGTCTGACTTTACCTCTTCTGGACTTCTGGCCCAACTCTGCAAACACGTTGCTGCAGATATGTGTTAAGCAATCCTGTGCATGTTAATGCTCTTCTTGCTTGAGTTCTCCCTTTGTAATTCATACCTGTGCTGAACTTAGCAGTGTTGGTTCGGTTCCCTGTGCTGAATAATGGCCACCTTCCAGCAGACGCAGGTTAGTGTTATGCGAGTTGGGCTCCTACCCATTGTACCTACTGTCATTTAATTCCTGTAATTAGAGGCGCTTGAGGGAATTAAAAGGCTGGAAATTATGGGTTATGACAATATACACGCCACTCCTGTGGAGCGGCATTGTTTTTTATTTAGTCTTATTGACGCTGTTTTTCCTTGTCGTTTTACTGCCACGTTTGGCCAAAAAGCTGTTGCTCTTACCTGAGTGATGTTAATTAGAAGCTTTCAAGTTGATATTGAAAATGCTGTGGGGTATTAGATCGACTACTTAATCTTTATTGTGAAATATTGGCATACCTAACTGCTGTAATGTCAAGTAATTAGCATTTGTAAAGACTTTTGTCAGTATTTTTACATCAATCCTTATGGAATCTGCTTGTGCTATTTAGCCTTTGAAAGCAGAACTCACATTTTTTTTTTCTTTTTTTTTACTATATAGTGGTACAGGATTTATGAAAAACAATAGGGGGAAATATTTGTTAATCACTTTAGTTTGAAAAACAATTTCAAAATTCAGATTGGCGTTTTAAATTAAAAATTGGTTGTCTATGTATTTTTATTCTTCCAGTACTTTTTTAATTTTTTGTGTGTAAGTTTCCAAAGTCAACGTACTCTACTGTTTCTTACAGCTGTGCTGAAAGTCAAGGGTAGTTGCTTTAGTGATTACCTTATTTTGATCATGTCTAGTTAATGAAATGCATCTGCATAATTATGGACTGCTTTTTCCAAATCATGCAAAAGGGAATTGAGAAATATTTAGCTAACAGATTTGGCCAAGCTTTTACTGCACAGCTGCGTTTGAACTTCATGTACATAAACGTTTTGGTTGTTTAAAAAATCGATTTATTTTCATTTCCGATAAAAGGTTATTGAACGCACTGATAGAAGCGCTTTCAAGTTTATGACACGGGTTTTCATGTGCTGAAGATGCAATGGCGAGACATGGAAATCTTTATTTTAATTTTCGGAAATTGTCATCTTGAAATCAGTTAAAAATAGCGGTGCAGATGTAACTCGTCTATAGAAGTTTCGAGTTACATTGTCAGGATAAATGTAAAGCAATCTTATCAATTGGTATAACTTGTTTTTGAAATGAAACTAGATTATCTTTAGTGCATGTGGTGTGGCCTTTTCCGCATTGTTTTAAAAGCTTTAAATACATGAAGGTCTATATTGTCACTCTAGTTGAGGAAACAGGTTCGCCTAAAGACTTTAAACTTTTTTTTTATTAACGTAGTCCAACTGAAGGAATTTAATACGAGGTTGATTAATCTGAAATAATCAATATCGAAGTTACTTGTTCTATAAAATTAGCGTGTTCATGTTTCTATTGTTGTCCTAACAGAAGCTGCTCCAGGTTACAGGGTGACCTGTTGTACCATCTGCAGTCTTCCTTGAATGTTACCATGCTTATTATATTATATGCCAATCGCTTAAAAGAGAAGTATAGGGTGTCATCCAACTTTCCAAATACTTTTCTATTTTGGCATAGTTAATAAGTTTAAGGTCCTATAGATTAGTCCAGCAGTATTGGAAGACAGGAAATGCTGTAAACAATAAGGAAATGACATCAAATATTTCATTGCCTGCAATGTGGTCGAATTGGCAGAGCAAAACTAATACTATAAATACTGTTTGTCCTTACAACTCGAAAAAATCACATCCGTTTATGCTAATTCAAAAAGGGGTTTGTAGGGATAATATAATTAGATAAACTACATGTAGGACAGGTCGATTGAAGATGGGGTTGTGGACAATGTAAATTAATAATCTAGATAGGTTTTTTTAAAAAAACTTGGGTCAATCGTAACCTAAATATTAAACAAGTAGCAGCATCTTAAGTGAGCTACTGACAACAACATGCAAATTTATTTGCTAAATCCTTTTATATTGCTACCTCTTTCTGAGGTAGTGCAATGCGAAGTACATGTACTTTTCTTATAAGGTTATGCAAATATTAGGTTTTATATAAATTCCACAACTTTGAAGTAATTCAAACGAACATGCAAATTATGATTCATCCAGCCTCATAAATCATCTACCAAGAGATATAATCGGTGTTATTAATAGCCTGTGGTTATTTTGATATTAGCACGTAACGCTCAATTTTCGAGGCAGATTTTTTTTCTCCCTAGGTGGCGTAATGGTAAATCTAACCTCATCTGCTGAGGAATATTGATTTGTAAACTTGATATCTTGCCCTCCTCATATCACAGCAATCTTGTGAGTTGAACACTGGATTCAAACGCATCGTGGCTAGTCTTATTGATTTTTGGTGTAATCGCAAAAACTTGATATATGCCTCTATCTTCAGAATCCAGAGTCATCTTTGTAATTCTGTAATCCATTAGCAATGTTATGGTATTCTCTGTCAGTCAAATGTTGGCATCATTCACCAATTTTCTATAATTGCATCTGCAAATGGCAATAAAAGTAACATTATTGCGTTAACTTAGAATTGTATGACAGCCTATTTTTTTTCCAAACTCTTTGTCTAGTAGAATGAGAGCAAAGTAATTATAATTTTCATTTTTTATATTTATTTCAGAGTCCCAAGACTCCTCCACAGATAGCGCTACAGCTCGACATGGAACTAGGTGTTCACGATGAGTTCAGTTGTTATGAATTCAAAAGTGTCAGCGATGGACTCATCCATGCTGTCCGTCAACCGCAACAAGCTGATGAAGTTGGCAGAGGGGATCAAGACCAAAAAGAAGCCAAACCACAAGAACAAGACATTGAACTTTAAAAAAGACCCAGGCTACACCAACATTGAACACCTGGTCTTCGGAACCTACCGGCAAAGGCCGTCACTGTCAAGTCCGACCTCTTCCGTGGCTAGCCCAACCCAATTGCAACCCGCTGCAAATGGGTGTCCTCCCACGCCGCCAGAAGCGAGAGTCAAACTGAGTCCTGGATCATTCCATGGCACCCCTAAGCGAAACTCAGCTACAAACGGTTCTCATGAACACTCAAACGTTCCTAATCTTAAAAACGGGTTAAGCTACGTTCGGCATGACGTGCTCGACCAACCCAGGAGCGCCTCTTTCAGTGGATCATTTGATCTCGAAGTTTCAGAACGGCATGCCGAAGTGAAATCTGTCAACCACAATGTGAACAGTGCCAAACTGGGAATGGAACCGTTTCGCAGTGCCCACCTTTCTGTGACGGAAAATTCCAACGCCGAGATTCCACCGTTTTATCCAGCTGGACCTGAGATGCATTGTAGCTTTGCAGAAGCGCCACGTGTCCCATTGGGCAGCACCAATGCGATGATGGGTCGATTGATGGATGGCTCCGTCCATTCGCCGCCCGTCCATCTTCTTACCCAAGGGAAGTATGTGACGCGGGAATTCAGCGCAGATTTCAACAGCCCCGATGCCCCGCAGCAGCAGTTGAACTCGCCAGCTCTGGAAAGGCGACCGAAGACCATCTACAGGACAGACTGCTGCATGCCTCGAAGCTCGGACGAAATCCAAAGCTGCAGGGGGAGCCCGTCGCCGAAGCTGCCAGGTTCTGCACCGAGGACCCCTCCCGGTGCTTCTCGTGCCAGCATGAAGACACGCTCCAAGAAGGAAGTTCCACCGCCTTATTGGAGTTTTCGAGGCGGTAAGCCCCCTGCTGCAAAACCAGGCCCGTTGCGGTCCGCTTCGCTTTGTGCCGCAAACAAAGCCGATGTCAGGACGCTGCCACAGCCCGAATGTGATGCTGCTCCTCCACAAGAACTTCAAGACGCCAAAACCAAACGGCCGACCAGTTCGTCTTCAGAGCTTCCCGTCTTGAAGAAGGTAAGTTCAAGAGGGCCTAGCGAGATTCCCATCGCCAAGAAAAGCGCCCCGCCTAAGGTGGCCCCTGCCAACAGAAGGATTCCAAATGCGCGCGAGCGAGCCATCGTGCGGCCTCCCGTCCAAAAGGCGGCCGATGGTCCCCCCTGCGCCCCCTTGGCCACTTCAGTGCAAACCATGCGCAAGGTTTCCGTGTCTGCCGCCAATCCGGCGTGGCCCACAGTGTCCACTAAAGTGAAAATTGTGATGACCACGGAGAGCGAGGCCCCTGAAGTGAATAATAACAACCGTAGCAATGCTGGAAGTCTCAACAAGACCAAAGGTGGTTCCAGGACGTCGCTCACAGGGTCTGGTGGTAACTTAGCGGCGGCCAAGATGCGCTCTGCCTCTCGTACCTCGCTGCCGGGCTGTAGAAATGTCAATCCAACCAAGACTGAGCGTCCAAAGACATGCGTCTCTCCTGTTGGCGTCGGTAACTTCACCGTCCGGAATCGCTCGACGTCCGCCTGTTCGCTGGCTGCCAGCCATCGTCTAGGGTCAAGCTCTTCCCTCGGCGGAAGCCAGTGCTCGCTGTACAGCAACCAGGGGCGGCGTCCGGCCGCTGCTTCAAGAATTGACACCGGCATACGGCACAGCTTCCATTCAGGAGCAACCACGCAGGTTCCACCAAGATCCTCCCCTGCAAGAACAATTCCGACCGGACGAGCCTCGTTGAGAGTGGTGCCAGCGGGTGTCGGAAAGCCGCCGCAATGCCCGGTAAACTCTGCGGGAAAGCCGATCATGGCAGCTCCAAAGGAACGTGGCCCAGGAAATATCCCCAGCAGAATACAGCAGCCGAGGAACGGTGGCGCCAGGATTCAAGGTACGAAAGCTACTGTTGCCAAGGGAAAGGTTAGCGGGCAGAGGACCGCTTCTGAGGCTGTCGCAACGCCCAACCAAATAGCTGGCGCATCAGAGACCGGAGGCCCCATATCGCCCGAAGACTTAGAGTGCCAGGTTTCCACCAATGGTTTGTCAGCTTGCAACGACGCTTCGGCCGTTGATGATCACGGCGTGATTGATGGCGATGCCGTGAACGAAATATCCAAAGACGTAATGCAGCTTCACAAGTTTTTGATCGAAGCTTTTCAGGGCGACGTTCTGGCAAACTGTGTTGCCGCACCAGCGATTACTACACCAAATGAGGATCCCGAGACCGAAGTGCAACCTGAAAGTATTAATCCACAAATCATAGCTGTTGAACCAGATTTGTCCATACAGGAAGTGGTAAAACCGGATGATGTAGCAGTCCATGACAGTACCGGAGAGGCAGAAAAGCCGTTGGCCAGCGCCAGATGCCCAAGCGAAGAAACGTGCTTGGCCAGCTTGCCGCCAGTGCCACCGTCAATCAGGAGGACCATCTCCCTGCCAAGGACCTGCTTCCTGCAACAGTGGAACGTCCCACCACCCCAACTTCCTAGTCGCAGATCCTTTCCCGGCAGGTCGATGTCGCTGACCGGCTCTGCAGCTGCCGAATGGCAAACGTCGCTGCCCGGCGGATCCGAACCGGCCGCTCGTAAGGTAGGACCACCAGTGACCAATATGTGTCGCATGCTGGCATGCCCACGAAATCTGGGTTTGGTGCCGAGGAATGGAATGTCCGTGTCTGGATGCTGTGCTTGTCGTGTCTCGTCCTTGGGTGGCATGCAGTGGGAATTTGGAAGAGTTTGCGTTGGTTGCAACATGTGATGAAATGTAGTTTTTAGAGAAGGCGAAATCATGCTTCTGTCATATCAACTCTTGCGAAGTCATGCTAAAGGGAATTTCTTCTACAAATTTCTGTCATATCAACTCTTGCCTTGCGTTTAAACTTCCATGCTTTTCCCGCGTTAAAATGTATGGTTGTCCCTTTTTAAGTTCATGGATTTGATACAAGAGGGCAGCATCGATTGCTGAAAACCCCGAGCAGGCAGTCCCCCATTCATGTCTGGTGTAGGTCTGCTCATGTGAGAATCTCCATTGGGAATTTTGGGGTAGGAGGGTCTGTGTTGAGCAATGTGTTCTGGGGCTCCCTACAGGCTCTCCCTGTTGAAATGTTGGGTCGTAAATATCAAGGACCGCATGCACTCTTCTAGCTCAGATAACAGATAATCGAAAGCAGATAACCGCGACTTGTGTCGCCTTTAAACGACCGGGTGCCTTTTTAGGCCAATGAGGGTTAAGTGTTTCTCTCGGGGCTGTTAAATTTATGGTGTCATTAAATGATTACTAGGTAGCGCCACTAGGAGCGTACGAGGAACATGTACGTGTTGGTGCATGTATTTTCCTACCTTTGCAATGATCAAAAGTAAATTTATGCACATACACGAATGGGAATCTAAAAACACAATCGCCTTGATACAATAAGTTTCCTCAGCATTTTCCTGTTAGGGATTAACATAGAGTAAATATTACAAAAATAAATCCCTTTTCCATTAAATGAAAGTTGGAAAGATTTAAAAATAAAAAACCGATGTAGATTGTGGACTTTCTTGTATCCACTTGTATTTTGTCCAAAAAATTAAGCTCTTTGTTGAAAATGTCAACAGATTCATTAGGATTTGGGCTTAAGCCTTAAGTCATCCTTTTTTGTAATTACAATATTTATTTATTTATTTTTTATTTTATTTATATTTTTATTAATATGAAGAATAAGTCATTTGAACTTCTACAGAATTTCACTTAGGGCCTTCTTCATTGTACTAATTACATGTCTGTCAGATTGGGGAGACCAGTTTTAGGTAGCCATATCTAGTAGTAACCAGTTCCAATGTAGATATGCAGGATAATTAAGTTGTTATTCCAATTTTCTTGGAACCGATTGTTTTAGTTAACCGCAAGACGCTTATCATAGGAGCAGTTGGGTCGATATCTAATGGCTACTATTTGTTACACTTGTAACTTCTCCAAAAAAGTATGCTCTTTGTTGCAAATGTCAACAGATTCATTTGGAGTTGGGCTTAGCCTCAAGTCATCTTTTTTTGTAATTACAATATGAAAAATAAGTAATTTGAACATCCACAGAATTTCGCTTAGGGCCTTCTTCATTGTACTAATTATACATGTCAGATTGGGGAGACCAGTTTTAGGTAGCCTAAATCTAGAAGTAACCAGTTCCAATGTAGATATGCAGGATAATTATGGTGTTATTCCAACTTTCCTGGAACCGATTGTTCTTAGTTAACTGCAAGACGCTATAATATCCTACTAGGAGCAGTTGGGTCGATATCTATAATGGCTACTAGTTTTTTTCATGGGACCTTGCTGATCCTTTCATCCGCACTGATTTACGTGCCTAGACTTCAAAAGAATGTACCGTTTAATCGTTATTTGGCATACTAAATACCGTTTAAAGGAGTGGTGCTTTCTGATAATAACGAAAGGTGACATTTTTCAGAATACAAACATTACAGTATGGGGGTAACCATATTGGGACTCTTTTAAGACTTTGAATGATGGAGTAAAGGCACGATAACTAGCTGTATTGTTGTAATATTCTTTCAATGTTTGGTAATACGCTATTGTTACCTTTGTTTTACTTCTGCTACGCCCACAAGGTGCCCATTGACGTAATTTTTCAGCCCATTTACACGAAGGTAGTTTACCCATATGCCACCGTTGGAAAATATTTCGTGACCGAGTCGCAATGTGGCGAATTGTTTCCAGCCTGGATCGGGTGAAAATCGATAGACGCTCCATGAGATTCAGTTAGATCCATTCCTGCATCTGGTTGCGTCGGTTGGTGGTTATATCCACCTTTGGCGAGCTTTCCAAATGTTGGTGTTTCGTAAGTTCACGTGTCCGTCACTCTGGTCCAACGGTGAGTTTGGTATTCTGATGGTTACTGTTGTAATTTAGGCCCCTACTATACATCGATTTGGGGGATTTTTTGTCACGTCTTATACTGTTCTTTGGAAGAGGTTCGGGTTTTATGTTCGCTTTATGAATTATTGATAGTACAGGTGCGCCATGCTTTGGCATTTTCTGAAGACGTAAGCTTATAAGTATCGAATATATTGCTAGACAACTCTTATTGTCTGTAACCTGGAATACTCTAGTAAAAAAATCCAGACCGCAGTTATTTATCTTGGGGCTTTAATATGAATTTTAAAGAGGGGTTACCTTTGAGTTACCATTATATAACTTTTCTTTCCTGTATCTGGCTTCCATGTTTCAAGCAGCTGTTGATTGGAAAATATACTTTAGTTGATGGCTTTAGCTGGCATATTACCATGGTAATATCAAGCACTTCTGCTTAAATTGTATTGAACGCATGCTGTATGTATTTACACATTTATGTGGAGAATATACGTGTATAGCAACGCAGTGTTTTCTAGCCTGTGGGCCACGGAAGTTTAGGGGATGTTGTGTTGTAATCTTATATTAGGACAGATGCTACTATATATATTTTTTTTTTTTTTTTTTTTGACTCAGAGATTTTGGTCTATTTTTCATGCCATATTTCTCAAAATTTTCACCACTTTTTCATATACAACAACATGATTTTTATAAAGCAAGAATTGAGTCAGTTTGCTCTCTTGACTTCATTATATTTATCATGGAAATATCATTGTTTACGGGAGTTTGCTTCCATATTCATTAAATTTCTACCAATATATCATAACTTTTTTGATAAACTGCAACCAGATTTTACAAAGCAACGAAAATCTCCAATTTATGTCACAAGAAAGAGTGTTTATTGTAAGATGTGCCAAAAGTGCCTTGATGGGATGAGGGAATGGTGAATTACCTGTAATACGCATGTTACCAATAGTTTTCAATAACAAATATCAGTTTTAAGTTGAAATTAAAAAACACTCGACAAGTAACAATAAAAAATAAAAGCAAGAAATATTAATGTATTTAAGTCATGAAATAATAAATTACCCAAAATCAATAAAAAATAAGAGTGGTTGCAAATGTTACTGTGACATCGTTTTCAAAGGGAAGGCTTATTTCTTATATATTAACTTTGAAAGGTTAATAAACTTGCTATGCGAACTTTTACATAGTATAAACAAAATGTAGTACAAGTTGCTGTAGTTTTTTTTAAAACAAAAGAACGTATGTCTTCAATAACAAAAAATTGCATGGTCAGTGATTAAATAATTTTTTAATGGGGAAGGACGGCTTTGTAAAATCATCCATCCGTCGAAAAAAAAAATTTAAGTTTATGTAAATTTGTTATCCATTATTTTTTTGAGTGGGAAAACATGCGAGCACATAAACACGTGTATATTCTTAATTTATTTTTTTTAAGGAGGAACCTTTGTATACTTGTATCTTGAAAGGCAACAATTAAGTTAACTATCATCCAATAATGCCGCCTTTCAATAATACCAATTAGTTTGCGAAAGGGTAATTATTACCTAGACAGGCGGCAGGTTCCATAACACCATATCTATAACTAAATTAGATATTGAGCATCATTTTTACGACTGTGTTAGTTTATTTGTTGCTGCTTAGTAGCTCAGTTTATTGTAGGTGAATTTTTAATTATAATCATGTGCACTACAGACAAATACGATTAATGCAGTTTATTTGATTATTATGGAACCGAATTAGCAGCCCTAAATTGAATAAGTGCTTAAGCTAATAAAGATCGAAGTGTTAAGGCAAATGTGTCTACATCAGTGGCATTTACAAGTTTTACTGTATGTTGGGGAAAGAGGAAGTTCATTAAAGGTTAACATAATTTAGGTTACCATCGTTGTTTAACTTTTGGTATAATTTTTATATCAAGTCTAGCTCAAAATTCTTTAAATTTTAATGTATTTCTTGGGAATCTTGGCAACTTGTATATATCGTGGTATTTTCGTGAATGTATGCTTTGGTTAGTTTTATGGCTTTCATGGTCGGTCCCATCGACCTATTTTAATTCTGCTTAAGGTCATGGTTAATGACCAATGAAATCGGTTTGGTAAAACCGGTAATTAGATTATTAAAAATAGATTAAGCATATTTCAACGTGGGAGTGTTATTTTCAAGCTAGCGTTTAATTGTGGCTCAGTATTTTGTAAATTTAGATTCATCTAAACATAATTGGGAATCTCAGATGAGAAAATATATGAATCTGAAATTCCTTCTGCATAGTTTAGAACTGCTGTTACATTTTACCCTTTCATCGTTTTTATAGGCAGTAACCAAAAAAATTTACTGTATTTTCCCCATCTGTTTCCGTGAAAAGTTTTTTTATTATTATTTATTCCGTGACTTTATTGAAGTATAGTTTCCAGTTATCCCAAGAAATTGCTCTGTACGGGTCATCGACCCGATTCTTCTAAAATTTATCCTTTATATTTTTTTCCCCCACTTTAATTTCAGTACTAGGTTTTGATAATCTCTTTCTTATTCTTAGTTGAATCGGATTTTAAATTGCAGTCTTTGTGCTCAGTGTTCTACAATTAAATGGCAGCGTTGTGATGACCTTTTCCTCGATTTTCTTGAAAACAAAATGATAAAAAAAACATTGCGTCAATACTTATTTGGCTGCGTGCTTGCTTCCAGTTTCATTACCGTGTTTCGTTTGTAACATTTATAAAGTGCAAGCTAGCATTTCTTAAATTTATCAATTATTTAGACTGTTGGAAAGAAGCGAGGGCGGAAAAGCAAACTGAAATTACACGGAGGAACGTATCTTTTAGCTTACCTGTCAGGTCTTGCGAGGCAACATTTTCTATCAGACTTCAATCTTTAAAGTAGATCGCCTATTTGTACACTTGTGTACGTGTCTGTTTATGTAAGAGGGAAAACATAAATGTGAATTGCCACAAAGCCCATGTCTAAGATGACTTCTAGTCTCACGTGTCAAATTAGATCAAGCCAACAACAATGCATCTGACAGTTTTTTGTCCACCTAGGACAGACAGTACAACATATACAACTGTTTGTTTAGCAAACAGTTTTTACAACTATAGCATATTCTTGATGTGTAGCGGCTTGTTATGTGGGTTGTTGTTTATTTCCGAAAAAAACTTGTATTTTTTTTAGCTTGAATTACTAGATGCCTTAATCAACAGCATATGGCAAGCGCCATGCCATAATTCTTATATGACTTATGCCATAAGTTATCAGTAGCTTTATATGTACACAAAAAACTTCATTCTCTATATTTTCACCTGCAGTATATTATTATTATTTATTGGCTACACTCACAAAGAGTACAAAGCGGCGACAGGTCCGGACTTTACACATCGACAAAAAATTACACTGCATAAAAAGATATCGATAATCAAAAAGAATTATAAACTAACTGAGTCAAAAAACAAGTTGGCTATAGGCCATCTATAAAACGCTGTCGGATTTTTTTCTTCCAATGCTTGCAACCGTTAGTGCAGGCAAGCAAAGAGCAGACAAACAAATTCTTACGAATTTCCAGAGGAAGGTTGTTCCAGGTAGGATAAATCCTATGTGGAAAACATTTATCCCGGAATCTACTGGTGATAGAATGGTTGTGCAACTGTAAATAAGTTGAGGATCTCATATCAATACTATTTTTTAAATGTTTTACGACCCAGTGGAATGGATGGGTTGAGCATATGTATGGTTAAAGTGTTTATTATATTTACAACAGAGGACACCATCCACACACTTTTTCTGATATAAATATTACATGTCCCCAATGTTTAGCGTTTCACCCTCATTTCTTTAGAATATGTAAAATTCTGATACTATATGTAATATCAAGGGGTACTGTTTATGGCACTGCAGGTGTCCTATACAGAGGTTGAATCCTTAATTATTTAACAACTTTTGCCTTATGTTTTCGGAAAAAGAACATGGTTATGAATATATTTTGTTTGCTCGATGTGTTCTCCATTCACCAGAGAAACTTACCTGCAGCGTTGTTTCCACGAATTAAACACCTTCTGGCAGTTGTCGTGTCGACTGTGGACCACTCCTGTTTAAAAACTTTCCAAACACCATTGACAGTTTTTGCTTTGCGATGAAAAAGGCGCTGTTTTAAATATCCAAACCCATAAAAATCCATAGGACTTATGTTGGGTGATTTGGTTGGAATGTCCTCTTTCACAATGAAGTTTGGTCCTCCCAGATTTCGTTGTTCTTCAAGGTGTGACGTCGTCAATTTGGCTGTATGTGATGGGGCCTTGTCGTGGTGAAATGTCACTTTTGATGTCTCTCCAGGATACA
>JAQGBW010001846.1:0-22916 GCA_034698625.1 Julus scanicus | reverse complement strand
TTCCTAAAGTTGTTTTTACAACATGGAACACAACAATTCCACTTCATAATGTTTGAAAACCCTTTTGAAGAGCGAAACCAACACGTGTAACTCAATGGCACGTTTTTGGCCTGTCCCCCCAGGAAAGACCCTAAAACTACCACAGAGGGCGCTAAAAGTAATGTAGACCTCCTCTATTACATAATTTTTGCTGCACCTGCTGTCAAATTGTGACCTCATCTGGATATTATCTAGAACCGAACTCAGCTGCCTCTCTGTAGTAATTGTTAGCATTGTTTAACAAAACAGGCCATTGTTCCCAGCTTTTAAGTTTGGTTTTTCACCAAGGACTAATACATATTTATTTTGTTTGATCAACAGTATGGAAGGCGGCGAACTGTTCCAAAGGATCCAAGATCGAGCCGAAGGAGCGTTTACGGAAAGAGGTAAGCGTGTCTGTTCAGATTGGCTTTATCAAAATAAACTCGACTTTTTACAGCCGAACAGGACTGCCAGCTCTGGATCTGGAATTGTATTGTCTGTGGGGATGATGCTGCTGCTGCTTCTGCTGCTTAGAGAAACATTGGCAGATTCCCCAATTAGGTGTTTGCAAACAAGGCCGAGCAGAAATCGACGTTTCGAAGCAAGGAATTTCGCACGCATTTATCCTCGACTTTTCCTACGAGCTCTCTTTATGTAAGCCTAGGCGACACGGAGAGACTCTTACGGCATCTGCGATCTTTGCGGCAATTTACCCACCTTAAACGGACGACTTTTGGTCGACTACCAAGTTTGCTGCAAGCCGTGGATCCGAAATTAAGTTTAGATGCTGAGTTGGCAACTATGTCGGTGGCATATTTTAAAGTAAAATGTATCTAGCCATGCCCTCGAAAGGTGGGAGATAAAAAAGGATGGCAGGGGGTGTAGAAAGTCAGGTATGACTCACTGGGTCTAAAGTACTGTTAGTTTTTCAACGCCCGCGCATTCTCTGGCAAACCAGTTCTTTTTTTGAGCCACTTTGCCTTGTTTTATGGAAAGTGGAGCTTTTGGCACTTGTAAGATATGGCCGTGACGCCAACGTCACGTGGCCATCGCCCTTCTGCACTTGCCGATGACGTCATCTACCACGCACAAGCCATGACATCATCTATCAAGTGGCTGGCATTGTTGGATTTAACTTGATATTGGTGAAATTCGACTCGTCTTATTGAAGCTACACCAGAGATGCCATTCCTGGAATTTAAAATCTTGAAGTCCACCAACCTTTCTACAGGGTGGGCCAATAAAAAGTAAGCCAACTTTATAAAAATCATAAAATGGTTATTTGTTAATGGAATTTAATGAAAATTTGTACAAATATTGTTTGCTTTACTTTCGAATTGCCCTTGTTCACGTTCTTTTTTTAATGAAAAAATCATTCGAATTTGTCTTTCAAAAGGGCGTTCACTGAAGAAGAACGAACCGCAATAAGTTTTTTGCGTACAACGAAAAATTACAGTGCTAGGCAATTTTTGAAACTATTTCCGGAGAAAGGTGCTAACTTTGAACACAAAATTGAAATAAGGAATTTTTTTGTATCCTATGTACACATGTACAAATTTTCAATAAATTCCATTAACAATTTAACCATTTTAGGATTTTTATAAAGTTGGCTTACTTTTTATTGGCCCACCCTGTACATAATCTGAAACCTATGTATGCAAAATTAAAGTTTACATTCTTACATCAGCACATATCACGCATATCTAGAGCTACAATTACACGTTTTCTATTCCACAATTACATCCTTAAAAAAGATTGAATCGACCTTGCAAGCCTTTAAGATTAATCCAACAATTAATAAATTTTGGCATCACGAACCTAACTTCTGTTTAGAGAGACGTTGTAGTGCTCTCGATGTCATGTGATGCTCGCCCTTGGTTCTTTTAGACGTTGCCAATTATTTAAATCCCTTTGAAATGGCAAACAATGGGGCATTGTTATGCTAGAACCTACATGATTTACCTCTGTTTCTGGGCATAGGTGACTCGACAATTGGCAGCCTTCCTTGTCTTTCTACAACTCTCAAATCTAACGATGGGTCGGGACCAATTAGGGACCATTAAAAAACGACGTCCTCAAGAGGGGGTAGAGGGTCTGCTGGTAATTGGACAGGGGGCCAGAGGGGAGAAAGCCATTATGGACGTCCACTAATGATGATGTTTTTCATTTTATTATATTTTTAAAAGTCAGTGAAAGGGGAAGAAATGCGTCTCCAGTCCCAAATGTACTTGAATTTTTAAAACCTCGGGAAAGTTGGGAGTTATGCCAAACTTTGTGTAAAACACCAATTTTATGCTGGAATTTCCCTTCGGGTGCTTGGAAATTTATAGGATGGGCCTTTTTGTATGTTCCAACAAATTTTCTGGACACCATACTTTCCTAAAAAAAGTTCAGGACGTCTATGAGGGGGAGGGAATTTAAGCTAAAATGGACACATGTGGGCTGGGGGTAGGATGGGGTCAATTTTTGAAAAAAAATTTGGTGACGTCATTTTTGAATGGCCCCTTACTCTGAAGTAGACAAGTGATGTTTTCAACAATGTAAAAATATCTAAATTTGATGCAGTGGTGGGCTGTAAATAGAATTTGACGATAACCAAATTTGTGAATTTGATATCCAAAATTACTTATAATCCCGCCCAACTCACGTCAAACATTTTATAAGAGCAGTTTTTTTATTGTATAACACCCACTTGTAGGTGAGTCTGTTTTCTCGTACCATTATCTGTTTAAATTTGAATCAGACTCTGCATTTCTTAGTTTATGTTAAAGAAACATGAATATATTTCGGCAGAAACAGATAGTCAGCACATTCCATGCAAATTTCCAGGAGTTTCTGGAACAATTCTCAAGAATCTCTCTCCAACTTTTGTAAAGGGGCATGCAGGTCTGAAAATAGCAAGCTGGAAACACAAATTCGAAGATTTCAAGGTTGTTAGAAACATGCCAGAATCGTCTTCCAGAATTTGTAGCGTCAGTTCAAATGTCTGGCAAGCAATCAAAATGTCCGAATGCATACATCGTTTGCCGTCACTTCAATGGACCAATCGCAATGTTTCGGATGTGCAGCAGCACTGGTTGCCAAACTTTCAGCCATCATCCTGCTTTTGCATGAACTCTTTAATATGTCCAGCTTTTCAGACTTCATTTCCTTTTCCCAATTGAAATTGCAGTTTTTGGGCATCGCTTTGTTAAATGATGTTGTCAAGAACTGACAAACTTGGTAGAAGCGAACAAATTTTAAGCGAATTGATTACGCTTGATCAATGCTTCGAGAAGTATGTCAGCATTTGGATTCGCAAAGATAGCCGGAAATGTTGAGTTCTGGTAGATGACGTCAAACATAGTTGCGAGCAAAACGTCGATGCAGCTTTTGAAAGTGGGAGTGGTTGACAAACAGGTCAAACAAATTGTTAGTTTGTCCAACAAAATGATAGGGAAGGAAACTCAAATTTACCAAGTCGTTGTCTTTCCTCTGTGGATTGCCTGCGCTAATATTGATATTTTAGCACTAAAGCCGAGAGCTGTTAGGCGAATCCACAGAACTTTATGACTCCACCTTAATACGGGGCTCTCAAGATCTTGATGAAAATATGTAATTACGGGTTGTAATTGCACGTTTGCGTCGACAAGGCGATATCATGCCTGCCTGTTAAGATCCATAACTCGCTTATGAGATCTAATTCTCTGGTTCTCGAACAATTCTCTAACCAGAAATTAAAATAAGGGGGAGGAGTTCTCGGTCTGATTTTTTATATCTTGCCATGGTAACTCTGCGCCTCCATCGATCTTTTATCAGGTCATCAAATTATGCACATGCCCTCAATCTTTAGGAGATGGTGAAGTGAAATTGTGTCAGATTTGATTAACCCGAAGCGCAAATCTTCCATAAAAGAATAATTTGAACTTAATTCACGATTAATCTGAGAAAATCAAAGCGGTGTTTAAAACGTATTTTACCAAGTTTCGAATCTACATAAGTTACTATGTTTTAAGCTTACGTGTAAAACTGTTTATTTTTTTCAATTTTAGAGGCTGCCCAAATAATGAGGGATATATGCAAAGCGGTGGCTCACCTTCATGCCATGAATATAGTGCACCGTGACCTTAAGGTAATCCCGAGAAACATTCGGTAAATTTTTACATCTGTTTTGTTGCCGTCGGTTTGCGCTCAAGTGTTTCGTTACTCGTTTTTCAGCCTGAGAATCTTTTGTATTCAAAGAAGGACAGCTTGGGGGTACTTAAATTGACAGATTTTGGTTTTGCCAAAGAAACCCTTAACCTGAACTCGTTACAAACGCCGTGTTACACGCCGTATTACGTAGGTAAGTGTCGCTTAATTTGTCACCGTGTTTTTAAGCAAAACTGTGATTATTTTGAATTATTGTCGTGGATTATTTTGTGACTGTACGCTTTATCCATTTTCAGCTCCCGAGGTTTTAGGCCCCGAAAAATATGACAAGTCATGCGACATGTGGTCGTTAGGGGTGATAATGTACATTTTGTAAGTGACTAAACTAGCTTTCGGTTAAATTCTTCTTTCGTTTCGTGAAGTTTACATAATATTAACGCAGTATTTTATCTTCCGTTTAGGCTTTGCGGATTTCCGCCGTTTTACAGTAATCAGGGTCTTGCCATTTCGCCTGGCATGAAGAAGAGAATTCGCACCGGCCAGTACGACTTTCCCAATCCCGAATGGAAGAACGTGTCTCAGGATGGTAATTACGAGATGCCGTTTTGGCCGCTTTTAGAATCGCTGGCGGTTTTAAATTGTTGTTTAACGAGAAGGCGTTGACCGAGAATTTTGTTTTTGTTTTACAGCGAAAGATCTCATCAGAGGCTTGCTAAAGACGGATCCCCAAGAAAGACTGGCCATCGAACAAGTTATGGGAAATGCATGGATTGCGGTGAGTGAAATAGATATGAAATTCATATACTGTAGCTCATCGCTATCTTCGACTTCTCGGGATTCTCAGATGCGTGACATTTCGGGTATTAATGAAGTTTCAGTTTTTTAGTAATTACGTGGAGTTGTTAGTTGGAATTGTTTAAATGTAAAAAAATACTTTTAAGTTTACCTTCACTTTTTTAATGAATTGTTTAAAATTCAGCAATTTGTGGGACAGTTTTTGCACTTAGTACAAATTATGACGACGTGAGCATAAAGTTGTACATATTTTTTTTTAAAAATCACTACTAGCTTAGACGATTTATACAAGCTTTAAACTTGTTTAACGAAATATGTCAAAAATAACCGATTGATGCTATTCAAATTGATTCTTGCTTATAATTATAGTTTTTAAATATTAATTTGGCCTTGACCTATTTGCATTATAAATCTACAATCGATGTGCCGCACTGCTGAAAAGGCCAAGAACTCTAACCGACTTTTGCCGAATATTGTACAAGCATTTAATTTCCCGTATTTTCATTTTTCTAGAAGTACACAAATGTTCCACAAACTCCTCTCCATACCAATCGTGTGCTGCGCGAGGAGGGCGACACCTGGCCCGAGGTGCAGGAGGAAATGACCAGATTCCTCCAAGAAATGCGCGTGGACGACCAAATTCAAATCAAAAACTTGGACAACACCAACAACCCACTGTTGAACAAGAGGCGAAGAAGGGCAGACGGATCAACCGTCGACTAATCGGAGATTAGCATTTCCGTTGCTCGAAGCTCGGCCGTCGGGGATCCACCGAGCGAAGTCTGCAGCCACGGTTTATTCGGCAAAGCCATCCAGAGGTAAATCTTTGTACCCCGACCCGACCTGGACTTCTGCAGTTTCCCCACACCGGTAAACATCATACAACCCCGCGCACATCCCCCATTTTTACCCTCGTGGACCAATCCTCTGATGCGACAGCTTCTCTGTTGCAAATCAAAAACGAACATTTTGCTCCGCAAAGTCTTTTTGCAAGTATTTGTGTATCACAGACTTGCTTGGCAGAAACTGGTTTTCGTTCAACTAGACTACAAACTGTGCCGAAAGGGACGGTATTTAGAAAACGTATTTTAGGTTTGGATAGGGATGTTAAAGAAAGCGTTTTAAATGGCCTGCCGAGAAATGGGCCGATGGGCAGACATAAACCGAAACTGCCAAAAAAATGTTGTTACATGCTGTTGCAATGACGAACTGAATGGTTGAAAACCGTTCTCACAGAGGGACTCTTTTCTAGATTTTTGCACGAGTATCGAAAAAAACACCCGGAAAAAATGCGCATTTTGCAATTCTGCAAAGCCGCATGCTTCTTCCGAGCAGCATTGCACATTGGTGTCTGGCAAATTTTTCGCAGCACAAATGCAAAATGTCATCAAAAAAATAGGGAATGTATGTTTAATTTTAGTTATCCGGGAAGTAAACTTCTTCCGGTAAATTGTGTTGCAAGTATGATACGCTTGCATTTCGGTCATCAAAACATGTTTATTTTTCACAAAATAATTTCCAGGGCCGTTATAGTCACGTTTGACACATTGTAGCAAACTGCATCATACCGGTAGCATACAATATATTGTTGATGCAGGGTTGCGTGGCATTGTCCGTTATCCAAATTTATTCTACAATCGTTTTAATGGACACAGGTATCACCGTTAAGTTAAAGCGAACTAGAATGTTAGTTTTCTGGGGACGCACAGTTAATAAAGGTAGCCTGCCCTAATCGAGCAATCTTGATCAGACCGAGATAAACCGGACTCGAGAGTTGGAGGCAGTATTTGTGATTTGCCCGAAACTGGCGGAACATTTTTTTTTTTTTTTTTACAAATTTATTAGAACACTGCCTAATCATAATCGGCCGGTACCATTAATCTCGGCGTCTGTGTGGAAATAAACGAATGTTTGTGCTTTAAAAAAACGTATGATTAGCGTATCGTCTGGGAGCACGTGTCTTAGATTTGTAACCTCGGAAAAATTTACGAGAATTTTGGTGAGGGCTATCGCGGAATTCTTGAATTTCCTATCCATGAAATCCACCATCACCATTGTTCTCATCACGGGACCTTTTTCTTAAAGTTCTTGCAATGGGAGTCTAATCACCGACCGGAAGTTGCCGGCCGGCTGAAAACATGATTTTCAGACTGCAATTACTCGAAGAATCGGGCTCTCTATCGTTATTATTATTATTACTGTTGTTTGTTAGCAAAACTATTATTACCTTAAACGAGGGTTTTTACGTACGGTGGCTTGTAAACCATTGAAGGGTTGCGTCGAGCCCTGATCGAAGAAAAGTGTTTTTTCGATTGTTGGATTGCGGAACACGCTAACGGGGCTTGGCGCAACCACTCGAATAGGTAAACCTAAGCAGCGTTCGTGGTTATCGGCACTACGAGCTGATCTCGAGCTTACGAGCAGGTGGTGACGTCGTTGTGCAATTGGTATCACTCTCGGACAACTTGTAACTTTTTATCATGTATAAATATGACTATTTTTGAGTAACGATATTTGCATTGTTTATTTTAGTCGGAAGTTTTTTTAAAAGCTAGCCCATAATCGATTGGACGTTCTAAAGACAATTTTTAAAGAAGAGTGAATTTGGAATTTTGGCCTTTTCGGGTTTCTGGAGCTGGATTTGAAGAGAGCTTTGGTTAGTTTTTTGAAAAACTTTTCAGAAATATTGTTTCAGAAGCACGTTTTATCATTTGTTTTAGTAAACTTTATAGGTTGGGCAAATAATTATGTAAAATAATTTCTGGAAAATGCGGATTAAGTTTAATCACCAGCTAAGAGGGCCTGTACTGTATTATCGTTTCAATTGACAATTAATGACATTTTATCCCACTCTTCAAGTAGAAAATTAGGGAAAACCTCTCCTTGAAAAAACGTTTGATGTGCCATGACAATTTCCGTCCTTATTCAGTATGCCACGACAATTGACTTGGGTTGAAAACACACATTGGGGGCCATTAAAAAAGGATTTCCCTGAAATTCCTTCAAAAATTGACCACATTGGGTCCATTTTAGCCCATGCCCCTCTAACGGCCTTAATTTTTTTAAGGTCCCCTGGTGAAAAAAACAATAGAGATTTCTATTGTTTTCTATTGATATGAATAGAAATTTTTTTTTGGTATTATTGGTTTAAATTGTTTTCTATGGTTTTCTATTGTTCAGTCAATACAGCTAAATAGAAGCCAATAGAAGTCAATACAGGAACCATAGAAAACAAGTAAAATCACTGACCTTTAAAACTCAAACAGAAAATTCGAAACTATCATTAGTGGACTTCCATACAGTATCTCCTATGGACATAAATTAATCACTGAATATACACTTTGGTTTTACCCTGTATCTCAAATTCGTTTACAAATCAGCGGATAGATGGCGCTGTATGTATTTAAAAGGCTTAGTTTAGTAATAAAATCACTCCTACGGGTATTTCTAATAGCGTGAGTGGACAAAATAATAAGGTCAACTAAAGAAACGCAACGTTTCTAAAATCAAATTTCAATTACGGTTCTAATAAATAATTCATTATTGCCATCGGCCAAAAGATGTTTTAAAAACGACTTAAAAGATGGCGCTACGCCATGTGTAAAGAAGTAGGCATGGCCAAAGCATTATGTGGCCAATGGGGGACGATTAAACCTTAGCTAGGGCTCATTCTTCTTTTCGTCTTTTCGGCGAGAGCTTCGTTGTGTGAGGAGCGAGGCTTCGTGTGTGGATATTTGGCTAGGAAAACTCGGTTTTTTGTTGTGCAAAATTTGGAAACGTGCCTGAAATCAAAAGGTAAGAGATCTCTAATACATTCGTTTATTTGTGTATTTCATAAAGTTGATAAACCTCCGTGCTTAAATCATGTTACCCAGATTCGAATTTGAAACGCTTATGTCCAGCATATTCTATCTTGGACAAGATCCATTTTTCTTTTCGTTGTTTATATGCTATCTTTTTTATTTTACATATGCAAAGGAAATACTGTTTCTGACATTGTGAAACGCGAAGGGTTTTTTTTTTTTTTTTTTTTTTTGTCACGGCAGCGTTTCCTCATCCAGTTTTTAATTCATTCTCGAGCCATAGTGGGTTTGGTCGTTCCAGCTAGGTCAACTCGCCTGTTATTCATAACCTTTTATGGCAATAAGATACACCTTTATCTACGCTTATACGATGGCTCATTTTCATGTACACAACAAGGCCGTTTTAAGCACAAATTACGAGCAATTTTAAACTGTGCCTTTCTGCCCAAGCTTTTAAAGTGAATCGGAAATATCATCAGCAACCAGGGATGCACCGATTTGACCCCGAAAATCTATACTGCTAGTAGTATAACTCGTCTGAGATTCGTGTTTCAGTTTGTTAAAATCTCTTCTTCAGCTCACGGATTTCGTATTATTTTTTTTTCTTAGAAAAATGTGCAGACTGATAATGCTTCGTTGTTCTTCAGTACTATATCCCCCAAATGCCCCTGCAGGGGTTGCAAGCGGCAATCTGATGTCAATCTTTTGGTTGCCCTCCTGGCTTATCTCAACGCGAAGACCCTTTTTGAAATTTTACTCATAAGTAGCTCGTCCAGACATATATCGTGTGGTTATGAATATACTTGGTTTCATAGTTTGAAATGGTTTTAAAATAACTGAGCCTTCAGTTTTTTTAAGGAGGTTTTAGTGGCCGATTTTTAGAGGTATTGCCTTGCTAATTAAACAGACAGATATGTTGTATATATTCGTGAAATAGTTGTGGTTTCGCAACCCTGTAGTTGTATATTTAACGAAGATACGACCGTGTGAGGGTGTCTGAGAAGGGGGAAGCTTGTAGAAGGAATAAGGAAGGCATGTTTGGACTCGTGGCCAGTTTTTAGAGGAACAGTCTGGACCTGTCTTGATAAAACTGGAGAGCCCATGGCCTAAATTACTTATTAGAGCAGGCTGGGCAGCACTTGATTCTGAGATTGTTGTGATGTCCTGGTTTTATACCTTACTGAAAACTCACTCAAGTAAGTCATTTGTTAGTTTCATTTGCTAATTAAGATGTACATAACGTTTTCTAAACTTTGCGAATGAAAAACTTTTGAAATCCACATATCCAGAACTGATTAAGTCTTTTTTGCGTGCCTCCATTTGTGTAGCCTCAGGCAATGTGGAGAAAGTTACCATTTTTTGGTCAAAACCAGATAAATTTGTGCTCATAGTCAACATGCGCAATGGATATAATAAATAGGATGTTGTCCCAATCAAATTTAATCCAAATTTGGTTGTTAAATACATTGGGCAGTGGTAAATTTTCAAAACTTTGTGAATGAAAATTTCTGATATGAACATGGCTGGCGATTTTTTTTGCATGCCTCGATTTTTGTAGCTTCATGCAAATGTAGAGAAAGTTTACCATTTTTGGTGAAAACCAACTGTATTTTTGCTTATAGGCAACATGTTTGTTGGATATAATAATAGGATGTTGTCCAAACCAAATTAATCCAAATTTGGTTGTTAGATATATTTGTCTATGGTCCATTTTCAAAACTTTGTGAATGAAAATTTCTGAGATGAACATGGCTGGCGATTTTGTTGCATGCCTCGATTTTTGTAGCTTCATGCAAATGTAGAGAAAGTTTACCATTTTTGGTGAAAACCAAATATTTTTTTGTTCTTAGGCAACATGTTTGAAAATTCTGAGATGAACTTGGCTAGCCATTTTTTGCATGCCTCGATTTTTGTCTACATTTAGGCAATGTAGAGAAAGTTTACAATTTTTGGTGAAAACTAGATATATTTTTGCTTATAGACAACATATTTGTTGGCTAAAATGTTGTCCAAACCAAATTTAATCAAAATTTAGTTGTTAGATACATGGTCCATTTTCAAAACTTTGTGAGTCAAAATTTCTGAGACTAATATAGCCTTAATTTTTGCATATTCTAGTCAGAAATATTTCCATGTTTGGCCAAAACCAGATATATATTTTTAATCATAGCTTACATGTTCGTCTGGTCTAATTATAATTACACGGTATCCGAGTGAAATTGCCATCAAAATTAGTCTGAAAATGGCTCGTGTTCGAGTGCATTAAAGTATTGTTGGCACAATAATTGACATTATAGTCGCTGACCTAGGATATGATCTTGCCCTACAATTGCTGCTATTATTTGTACGAACGAGTTTTATTTCTTCTTCTAGGGTTCAAGCGGCTAATAGATGGATTTTTCGCGAATTTTTCAGTTGATATGAAGACGTGTCGGTATCGCAACTATTCGGGTTGGTTCTGAACGGAATGTCCACCCACGACGTTGGTCAGTTTTTTAAATGTCCCCAGCTGACCTGCAAAACGAGTCGTTTCGGCTTTATTGATATTATAAAAGACATGTTTGTATTTTATGTACTACTGTAGATGCATCTAAGTTTGTCCCTTTTTTTTTTTTTTGCGATTTTCGATCAGGAAGACAGGCTCTTTTTAGACACCGCCCCACGTTGGTATTTCTGCTCCAGGATTTATTCCAGGATGCATCGATTTCTGTTATTTCGGGAGCCTGGAATTAGGATTTTTGCGAGAGTGGTGTATATAGAGATGGATTTCCGATCGTTCGGCAACGCTGGCAGCGTGCGTTTTTTTTTTCTGTTTATAATTCATTTTAATGGCACGGCAGATGCACGCGAAGGGGTTGCCAGGGCCATTTGGCACAGTCATCACTGGTGAATCCTTTATGGCGAGACTGAACGTAGACGCGATGGTGCGAGGCTTTGGTGGCCATGTTTGGCCTGTTATTTTGGCGTTTTGTTTTTGCTCTGGAAAATCGTGGGGTTTTCATCCAGATTTTATTGTAGTTTTGCCAATTTATGCAATCATGTTAATAATATGATTGCATACGTTTGTATGACAAGTTTAGCAAGCCTAATTTTGATGCAGATGCTATACTAAACAAGAGTCGTGTTGCTTTAAAAACGTATTTGGGTCGCGACAGAAAGTTGCACTGATAAAGTGTGCCATTACAGAAAGTCGTACTGGCTGGAAAGTGTGCTGTGGCAGAAAGTTGCACTGATAAAGTGTGCCATTACAGAAAGTCGTATTGGCAAGTGTGCTGTGACGTATGTTGTGCAGACAGGTGTACCACTACAAAAGTTGCACTGACGAGTATGCCATGGCAGAAAGTTGAACTGGCAAGTGTGCTGTTACAGAAAGTTGCACTGGCAAGTGTGTCGCGGTAGAAAGTTGCACTGACAAGTGTGCTGTGACAAAGTTGCACCGACAAATGTGCTGTGACAGATAGTTGCACTGACAAGTGTGCTGTGACAGATAGTTGCACTGACAAGTGTTCTGTGACTAAAGTTGTGCTGACAAGTGTGCAGTGACAGATAGTTGCACTGACAAGTGTGCTGTGACAAAGTTGCACTGACAAGTGTGCAGTGGCAGATAGTTGCACTGACTAGTGTGCTGTGACAGATAGTTGCACTGATAAGTGTGCAGTGACAGATAGCTGCACTGACAAATGTGCAGTGACAGAAAGCCGATATGATAAGTGTGCCGATGCAGAAAGTTGTGACAAAGTTCCACTGGCAAGTGTGCTACGGCAGAAAGTTGCATTGATACATGTGACGTGACAGAAAGTTATATTGGCAAGTGGGCCGCTATGAGACTTTCTTATGACAGATTATGACTGTTAATTTGTTTTTTAAAATCTGGCAACACGTTGTCAACTGTTGGATGTTTTCGAATTCATTGCTGCACCCTTTTGCAACAAATTTGGCGATGATGTTTTCCAACACGATCACAAATTGGCTGAATCACGATGATTTTTTTCCTTCTGGAAACGGTATTGATGCCGGTCTGCCAAGAAGGGCAAGGGCAACGTTTCTGGAAAACAGTGGGATGATTAACTGCAGCTGCTTTTATGATATCATAGTTTTACTGGCCATGGACATGTGGCGTGAATTTTTAAAAACGGTCAGTCAAGATTTTGCAGTTTGGGAATTGTGTCGCAAAATTGTAGGATTTTTGTTCCATGAAACATAACCCTAAACTTTGTTGAAATGACAAGTGTAAATAATACCAGTTCTAAAGAATGTTTATTGGCATGTTATTGCCGATCTGGAAATCAAAATATCACCTCCCAAACGACAAATTGTTCTTCATGTGAGGGTTGAATACTTCAAATTAGGACAGATTTAGGCGTAAGCAGTATTTAATTTACCAGACTGTACATTGTTCGAGGTAAGGTTTTGCCAATTTCTTTTTTTTTTTTTTTTTTTTTCTTATAAAGTTTGGAAAAGTTAAAAAAAATCCAAATGCCACCCACCCCACGCCAGTTCCCGAAATAGGGCAACCCACGTGTTTCTCGGTGTCAAGAACTCTTAGCCCCCGTGGGTGACTGGTGTGTGTGGGTTATACGGAATAGATGTGACTGAAGAAAAAAAAAAAAAAAGGGAAAGTGGACCAGGGCCAGCCTTCGAAACCCTCGTAATAAATGGCTGTTTTGGAAGGACCGGGGGCCGTGAAAAATGAATCTGTAAGGACTTTGGCAGCCCACGTAATTACAGAAATTCTTGGATGCCTCGAGATATGTCAAAAAATAGTGATTCAAGATGGTGGCTGGATTTCCGTTATCGCTCCATCTACAAATGCTAATCCTTGTTTTAAGTCCAAACACGTGTTATCCTGCTTTAATTTAGTTTTTAACAAATTGACTGGTAATCCAATATGGCAGCTTCCATTCTGGTATAACGCGCTCAACCTGGTTTCAGATTTTTCAGTGATTAGTAACAATAGATTTTCAAGATGGCAGCCGTCTATCTGGATTAAATCAATCAGAAAATTGCTCGTATTCATGCCTCCGGAGTGATTCAAGATGGCAGCCTTCATTCTGGAATCACAAGTTCATCTGATACTCATCCTGGTTTCAGAGTTTTCAGTGATTATTGACAATGTTGGATTTTCAAGATGGCGGCTGTCTATCTTTATTAAATCAATCAGAAAATTGCTCGTATTCCTGCGTCAGGAGTGATCCAAGATGGCAGCCTTCATTTTGGAATCACAAGTTAGCTGATACTCAACATGGTTTCAGGTTATTCAGTGATTATTGACACTAGATTTTCAAGATGGCGGTCGCCTATTTGGATTACATTAATCAGAAAATTGCTCGTATTCCTGCGTCAGGAGTGATTCAAGATGGCAGCCTCCATTCTGGAATCACAAGTTCATCTGATACTCATCCTGGTTTCAGGTTTTTCAGTGATTAGTGACACTAGATTTTCAAATGGCGGCCGCCTATATGGATTACATTAATCAGAAAATTGCTTGATTTCCTGCGTCAGGAGTGATTCAAGATGGCAGCCTCCATTCTGGAATTACACGTTCAATTAATATTCATCCTGGTTTCAGATTTTGCAGTGATTAGTGACACTAGATTTTCAAGATGGCGGCCGCCTATTTGGATTTCATTAATCAGAAAATTGCTCGTATTCCTGCGTCAGGAGTGATCCAAGATGTCAGCCTTAATTCTGGAATAACACGTTTATCTAAAAATACTCGTCCTGTTTTCAGTGATTATTGACAAAGTTGGAATTTCAAGATGGCGATCGCTATAGAGTGGAAAATTCAAGAAAATGACAAGAAGAATTTCAGGAGCGGCAGCATTATTTCAACCACTTTGCTAAATGATAAGTGGGTGATGTTGTTTTTTCAACTTCTGCCACTTTTTTAAGAGTTTGTTCAACTGGCAGTGATAGAGGATTTATTGCATTTCTAGAATGGAGATTGATGTCTAAACAGTTGCATTCTAGGAAGATGTTTGTTGAAAATGTTGGTGGTCAGTAACATACTTAGGAATGTCCAGTGGGCAGAGATATAAGATATAAACACTCGAAGATATCATTTACAGACACGCCTTGACTCCATTTTTTTTTTGCAACTTCCGTTACAAATGAACTTGTTTTAGAGATAACGGGCATCATTTTTCACAAACACTTTCGAATCGCACTTTGGACATTGACAAAAATTGAAAATTGTTCTCTTCAATTTACAGCGTTTCAAGATGGCGACTATTACATGCTTCTGATGTTCAGTACGAACATTTTTACATATCAATATACAGCGTTTCAAGATGGCGGCTATCACATGCTTGACTGAATACTTCTCAATATTCATTATGAACATCTTGAACAGCCAATTTACAGTGTTTTAATATGGCGACTATCATGTCGTTAACCCATGCTCAACTGGATGCTACTGATATTCAGTACAAACATTTTCATCTGTTAATTTACAGTGTTTCAAGATGGCGAATATCATATATTTAATTAAATGCTTCTGATGTTCAGTACGAACATTTTATGTATGAATTTACAGTGTTTCAAGATGGCGACTATCACATAACGGGATGCTTCTGATGTTCAGTACGAACATTTTTACGTATCAATATACAGCGTTTCAAGATGGCGGCTATCACATGCTTGACTGAATACTTCTCAATATTCATTATGAACATCTTGAACAGCCAATTTACAGTGTTTTAATATGGCGACTATCATGTCGTTAACCCATGCTCAACTGGATGCTACTGATATTCAGTACAAATATTTTCATCTGTTAATTTACAGTGTTTCAAGATGGCGACTATCATATATTTAATTAAATGCTTCTGATGTTCAGTACGAACATTTTATGTATGAATTTACAGTGTTTCAAAAATGGCGACTATCACATAACGGGATGCTTCTGATGTTCAGTACGAACATTTTTACGTATGAATTCACAGCGTTTCAAGATGGCGGCAATCACATATAACTGGATGCTTCTGTATGTTCAGTGCGAACATTTTCAACAGCCAATTTAGTGTTTCAATATGGCGACTAATGGCGGTATCTCATGCTTAACTGGACGGTTCTGGTGTTCAGTATAAGAACATTTTCATCTTGAAATGTATAGCTTTTCAAGATGGCGACTATTCCCTGATAGGCCTTGTTTTTTTATTTTTGTGAAAGCACCTAAGCGTTTTTGGGGGGTGTAATAAGACGCCTTTAAGTACCTCCTATTTAATCCTTGGAGATAATTTGTATAGATAAAGGACAGTTTCTCAGAAAATTCTTGGATCAGGATTTATCCTGGTAAAAACGATTTTGAGATAATCCTTGTGAGGCGACATTTGGCGTAATCCTTGACAAATTTTGTGCCGCGACATTAGGGGTCGAACGTCGCATGTGTTACCTCAGCTTGGGGTGTCAAAATTGGTAACTAAACTGCTAACCCCATGAATTAAGGAACGGAGCCCCCGTTGACTCAAATCTGTGAATTATTAACGTTGAAGAATTCACGAGGTGTTTACTGTAATCAAAACTAGTGTTGCCGCCATCTTGAACGGTTTTACAGTATACAGGTGTGGCGTTTTAACATCGCCTTGTTCAAGTCTCGGTTTTATTAATATCGATTTTTTAATTGTCAATTGGAGTCTAGGCCGTATATTTTATAACCTATCCTTTTTATTTCTACCCACCCAAATTTGGTATTTGTATCTTTTTGAACAACTCCTCCGCCATATTAAGTGATATGGCATGCTATCTTGTAATGGACACAGATTTTGTTACTCACTATGCTGTTAGGTCGGTATGCACCAGAATAAACATACACAAGAAACACTAAACAAAAACTTCCAGATTGTTTACCAAAATGGGTTTTTTTTTCCTTTGATCCAGACCGCCTCTTGAGGTGCGTATGTACCAAAAGAAACATTTAAAAACATGAGCCATGCACTTGCTACCTTGGTGTTTCAAGAAGTGTTTGTGAAACATGTGTCGAAAAACGGCCATTTTCTGACACATTTGGATGTTTCCTCACGATTGCTCATGAGGCGGTCTGGATCAAAGGAAAGTTGCGCCACATGTTTCGAAAAACATGCTGGAAACTTTGTTTCAGTGTTTTACTATGTGTTTGTGTATGTTTCCTCTGGTGCATACCGACTTTTGAGCGATCGCTAGGAAACAACAAAATGTGTCAGAAATTGACAGTTTTTCGACACATGTTTCACAAACACTTATGGACACACCAAGGTAATATGTGTAGGTTTAATGTTTCTTTTGGTTCATACGCACCTTGAGGTCGGTATTCACCAGAGAAAACGTACACAAACACATGAAACATACACAAGAAACACTGAAACAAAGTTTACAGCATGTTTTTCGAAACTTGTGTTGCTAATTTTCTTTGATCCAGACCGCCTCTTGAGTGCGGCCAGGAACCACGAAATGTGTCAGAAAATGATGGTTTTTCAACACATGTTGCCAGGAAACAAAGTTGTCAGACAATGACCGTTTTTCGACACATGTTTCACAAACATTTCTTGACACACCAAGGTAGCATAAGTATGCTTCATGTGTCTTAATGTTTCTTTTGGTGCATACGAACCTTTAATAATGTTCCAAAATTGTCTTTTCAGAACACTGTCTTTCAACGCGTTTCAATGTTTGCTGTGATTATTGTGCGACATTTTGTGTTTGATGTTCGTAACATAATGTTGCTCCAGACAAACTTCAGTAGCGGCTGTGAAAAATTTTCAAAATTGAACAATAGATTACTGATTGACTCTTGAAAAGCTGTTTGTTTGCTAAAAGCTTTTAACGACGCCCGAAGTCACGGGTCAATGGACCTCATGTCTGGTGTGGGGAGATTACTGTGTGTATTCAAGTTATCTACCGACTCCCGGAGCCTGATAGGACCGAAAAGGTCAGGAGATCAATATACATGTGGTCATTGAGGATCTTGACCATTTGACACGTGACTTGACCTAAACGGTTGCCTGGGAAACGAACGAACACGTCAGGTGTTCTCAGGAGGGGTGCGGTGGGCGTTCGTAATCCAGTGTCTCGCCCACCACATACTCCGTGACCAAGTAAGGACTTAATCCCACCTTGTTTTGTTGTCACTGTTAGCACCTACTTGTGGAGGTGTTCATGAAAGTGGATGTTTTTTTTTTTTTTGGTTTTTTTCAACCTCCTCCCCCACATGTACACATTCACTCTTATTTCTACGAGTGAATAAAACCGGTAATTGAAGACTTATTAATAGCGACTTTTGTCACTTCTGGTTTCCAGAGACTTTGTTTCCTCGTCCGGGTGTTTGAGCTGAATCACCCGGGCTTAACTGCATTATTCAATTGCCGGAAATCGGCGTAGAAAAGGTTCGAACGAGGCTCGATTAAAGTCGATTAATTGCAGTATTCATGTGTCGTTAGCAGACTAGCTCACGCCACTGATTTTTAGGCTTCCGAACGTTCCCACCAGGTGACCTCTTCATCAGCGAGGACATCCAGCATTGAATGAAACTATAATTTCTGGGACTTATATGGCCTTGATCTTTGAAGTCTTTGGGATCTTTGAAGACAGAAACCTTTGTGAAATCTTTTGAAAATATTTTCCAGGTTTGCTGAATATTTCTGCAGAATTAATGTGGAATGATGACTCTAAAAAGGCAGTTTGTACCCGCAGTCTTGGAAGAAACTCTTTGAATCCTTGGTGTTGGTTCATTGGTTGTTTGGTAGCAACTACTTGGACCCTTAGTGAAAACTCTTTTCAAGCCTTTGTCACAAATCTTTTAATCATTGCAAGCAACTCTTTGGCTCCTTGAAGAATCTCTTTGGAGCATTTGTGGCATTTCATTGGTTGTTTGGTGGTAACCATTTGGATTCTTAGTGACAACTCTTTGGATCTTTGAAGAATCTTTGGATCTTTGGTGATAACCATTTGGATTCTTAGTGGCAACTCTTTGGATCTTTGAAGAATCTCTTTGGATCTTTGGTAGTAACCATTTGGATTCTTAGTGACAACTCTTTGGATCTTTGAAGAATCTTTGGATCTTTGGTGATAACCATTTGGATTCTTAGTGGCAACTCTTTGGATCTTTGAAGAATCTCTTTGGATCTTTGGTAGTAACCATTTGGATTCTTAGTGGCAACTCTTTGGATCTTTGAAGAATCTCTTTGGATCTTTGGTAGTAACCATTTGGATTCTTAGTGGCAACTTTTTGGATCTTTGAAGAATCTCTTTGGATCTTTTTTAGTAACCATTTGGATTCTTAGTGGCAACTCATTGGATCTTTGAAGAATATCTTTGGATCATTGGTGGCATCTCATTGGTTCTTTGGTGGTAACCATTTGGATTCTTAGTGGTAACTCTTTGGATCTTTGACGAATCTATTTGGATCATTGGTGACATTTCATTGGTTCTTTGGTGGTAACCATTTGGATTCTTGGTTGAAACTATTTGGATACTTGGTGTTGATTCATTGGCTGTTTGCTGGTAGCTCTTTAATTGTGACAAATTAATTCTTTGTTGGCAACCCTTTGGATCCTTAATGAATACTCTTTTCAAAAGCCTTTGTGACAACCCTTTTAATCATTGGAAGAAACTGGATCCTTATGGAAACCCTTTTCAAAAGCCTTTGTGACAACCCTTTTAATCCTGGGAAGAAACTTTTTGGTTCCTTAGTGACGTCCTTTTTCAAAAGCCTTTGTGACAACCCTTTTAATCCTTTGAAGAAACTTTTTGGTTCTTTATTGACATCCTTTTTAAAGCTTTTGTGACATCCCTTTTCATCCTTGGCGGCGATCCTCAGTGGATCTTATTGGCAACCCTTTGAATACTTGGAAGCAACTCACTTGATCCTTGGTAGTAACCATTGCATCCTTGGTGGCCACCCTTGGACTTCTTGGTGGTAACTCTTTGGATTCTTGGTGGCATTTCATTGGTTCTTTGGTGGCAACTCTTTGGATCCTTTGTGGCAACTCTTTGGAATCTTGGTGGAAACCTTTTGGTTTCTTGCTGGGAACTCCTGGGGTCTTTTGTTGAACTAAAATGGATACTCGAGGAAGTACCTTGGAAAACCCTGTGGAGTCTTAGTAGAAACTCTTTAAATCTTTGTTGGAAACTTTCTGAAGTATTGGGGTTAATTATTTGGTGAAACTCATGTATGATGTGTCCAAAACTATAAATTGCAACAACGTGCACTTCAGTTGGGACCCTGATGTTCATCGATGAATGAATGTAACAGGAATCGATAAATCTGAATCATCGCCTCCTATTGTGGCTTGCTATCTGGTCGTTCTAACGGAATTTTGACTTAATAGAGATGACAAAATTGGCTGACGCATTTTCGGGAGTGAGGAGGGGGGACAAGACGGTTCTGACTGTTCACTACTGGTCCTCTCCTCACCAAACTCCAATGATGTTTAGCACTGGAACGAGGTGTATGCATGATGAGGAAAGAAGGGGATGAATCACGAGGGGGAGAAATGTATAAGGGGAACGAGACGAGGGGTGAAAGGTCACCTCCCATTCCAGAAGAATCCGTTGAGATATTGGAGATTGAACGCATGGCATGGCATGACGAGCAGGATTCTGGAAAGGTTTGAAACACTTTAAACCACCTTGTAATGTAGGCATGGTTGTTGTCCCACAATGTTGTTACGAACGGATAGAAGGGCGTGGCCAATCCACCATTTTAATCATCATTTCCATAAAAGTGAAGGATCCCTTGATAGTTGATGTATGTATAAGGGCGTGGATCAGTGGACAAGCCGCCATCTTGGTTCTACTCTATTGTTCAATGATTTTGCAAATTAAAGTGAGGGAGTATCAACAGGACAGTCATTGTAATAATCCACTGATTCCTTTGTAGTATTTGTAGAAGGGCGTTGTCAATCCGCCATATTGGTTATAATAAATAGTTTCATGGATTTTGCAAAATGAAGAGTTTTTTGGGTTTCTGGGATGTGAAATTTTCCCTATGATCTCACGAACTTGTTTAGGATTACTAAAAATAATGTATAAAAGGATTTTTCTGAAATGTGTGGTGCGTGTTGTTTACACGAGTGTTTCCTATGCCTAGTACAGACCAGGACAAACACGAACTAGAAACAGGGTTTCTGAAAACCTATTTGTCGAAGCGTGGTTTCATGAACATGTATTTCGATAAACAGGTTTGTCCAAGTATATAATGTCCACATTAAAAAAAACCATTTTGATACTGAGGAAATGTTTGCTGGTCATGGCGCTCCTACCAAGGTCTGGTTACTATGGTCAAAAACTGGCGTCTGCTTTAGAAAGAACTTGCTCTATGTCATGGTATTCAGGCCTTTGGTAGAAACGCCATGAACTGCAACGAGCGCCAAAATGTTTGATGGAAACACTAGTGCTATTTGCAAAATGAGTAGATACAGAAGACGCTTTTTTTGGCAAAATGTTTCCTGAAACCTTTACGCAGAAAAAGGAGTAAAGGTCGGTATGCACCAGAGGAACCATACACAAACATAAAACATACACACGAAATACTGAAACAAAGTTGTACAGCATGTTTTCGAAACATGTGCCACAAATTTCCTTTGATCCAGACCGCCTCTTGAGCGATTGCTAGAAAAATCGAAATGTGTCAAAAAATGGCCGTTTTTCGACACATGTTTCACAAACACTTCTGGACACACCAAGGTAGCATGTATATGTTTCATGTGTCTTGATGGTTTTTTGCTGCATACGCACCGTAAACTTTTATCGTAAACATGTTTCTGTTTCGTGTTTGCTCTGGTCTGTAATAGGCATTACAGATCCTTGGAAAACACTGCTGCAGTTCAATGATTTAGGAAATGATGGAGTGTATCCATGGTCACCATCTTGGTTGGTCTTCATCAAATTTCATGAAAAGATGCTCATGTTTGTCCTTTGATTTTACAAAACATCCGCCATATTGGTAATACCGCCGAACATAGCGCCCTCTCTTATTTTCTTGACATGTTCACGACTCTGGCCTATTTTGGCATTGGCCTCCTAATCTTAATTGCTCGTTAAATGTTTGCGGAAGTTGTATTTTTCAAGTGGTTACATCGAATGGATCTACTGTACCTCTTAAATCAAATTTTTAGCTAATCTGGCGTTTTGGAGAGCTACATTTTTCACGAAGCTCAACTTTTTTTTTCCACTTCTCCTTATATAGGTTTGTCGAGAAATATTTTGGCAAACTAGCCACCCACTCTTTTTTTTTAACCATTTAACTGAAGCCACTTTTATTGATGTGCCTAGAAGTCATTTAGGAGATAAAAACTGGAATTAACATGGCAAGAAAAGATGGGTCCTCCTACCCACCCAGTTATAGCGAATTAATTCGTAATCGGAGAGCCGGAAGTGATGTTGGACATTTGATTCGAAGAGGTCGAAAGGCCGTTATTCAGCTATGTTTCTGTCTTTCCGGCGTTTAGTTTTTCAATGTTTTTAATTTTTGGAAAATTGAATTGGACACCGGTGTTTGGATTTAACGTTGATTGTTTGGAGAAACTGTATTTGGGACCTGTTTGCACAAGTGTTGAGGAAAACTCAATATTTATGATTTGGAGAATTTTATTCAATGGAATTTTAACGAAAACTTGTAGAGTTTTGAGGAAATGTTTAACCATCACTCTTGTCAAAGTTTCTAGGAAATGTCAATGGATGGTGTCTAAACTTAAGAGGAAAATACAATCAAAACAACCTTGCCAGGAAAAATTCATTTATCATTATGTAATTTTAGAGGTAATGGGAAATTCTTTTGTATCAGGAAAGAAAATTAAAGCAGTTTGTCTGGCTCTTGGGAAAGTGCAATTGTTAGTATATCAGGAAAGATGATGGGAATTCATTTGTCAAAATACTGTAATACAGGAAATCCTCTTCATCGTCTTTTGAACTTTTGATACAGTATTTAAATGTATAATTAGTAAATGTAAATACAGTATGAATGATGGATGCTCACTGAACACATTGGGGATGATCCATAAATTATGTCACACTTTTTTGCCTCTTCTTAAACACCCCCCCTCCCTTTGTCACAATTGTCACAAATTTTACTACACCCCATCCATAATGATGTCACAACCCGTAGATTACGCCCCCCCCCCCTCAATTATTTTTTAATAATTCTATATATTTTTATAATTTTATTTGTTAAAATACTTAAAAATATTTAAA
>JAQGBW010001845.1:0-22935 GCA_034698625.1 Julus scanicus | reverse complement strand
GAAAACCATAGAAAACAATTTAAACCAATAGAAAACAATGGGCCAAATAACAATAGAAATCTCTATTGTTTTTTTTTTTCACCAGGGGCAAGTACAGTAATTACCTCACATCTCCATGCCTGCTGCATTTGGTTATAATTGTGTAGGCCTACATAAAAAATTGGTGTCTAAAGGTTCAACGTACGCTACAATGAAAGATTCTGTCCGTAAATCCCTGGGCCAGTACAAAAAGAATCATCCGAGTGCTTCACACGAGGAACTCGTACAGTGGCTAGAGGCAAATTACAAGAGTAAGGTCAGCCGAGCCACAATCTCTAGAACACTGAAGAAGTCAACATGGCATCTAGCCAAATCTGACAACACAAACCTATATTTTAAACGTCTTCGGACCGTCAGATATCTAGCTAAGAAGTCTGCACTTATCGAGTGGTTCAATGTCAACCAGGAACATGTCAATCTAAGTGCTAACCTCATCTTAGTTTGATATTTTTCGTAGTTCAATTGTTGATATTCACTTACAAAATCATTGGGGACCAATAAAAATTATTCATTATTACTTTAGGGAGGTTTAATAATTTTTACACAGGTCCCAAGCCGGGACCGGCACATTATATGCATTTAGACAGGTTTACTGTAGTCACAAATTTTAAATTCAAAAGTTGAGCTGCCGCAGACCCAATTTAATTATATCTCTATTAAATTTATTACTGCGTGAATACGAAGTAATATGCGGGTTAATTAATATAATACAATCTAGAGGCTTAATCCAACATGAGGTCATATTTTTTTTTCGTTGCTAGGTTCTTAAGTGTCTTCATAAATACATTTTTATTGCAAAAAGCATTGTAAATGCTTAGTCATCGAGCAGTTTTTCGTTCAAATCTCAAGGATTATTTCATAACTAGTTAGAGGGGGAATTTAAGGATATCCTGCAATATGTACTAACAATTCCTCCATGGAAATTGCACGTCTGACGTGTGAATACGTGAAGTATACATCCCAAACATGTTTAATGAGTTAAACCACAAAGGGGAAAACTGTCAGATTCCTAAGTTAATTACATAGATTTAAAAAATGCAGCTATACAGCTTGTCAACAATGGCCATTTTACCTGTGGAAGTAATAATACAGGCTCTACTCGTGACCCAATTTTTACTGAAGGTTAACTTCCCGAGTTGCCGCTCTTTGGAAATTATTTTACAAAATAAAGCTTTTGTGTGCCGGGAAAATCTGGCTAGCGGATGTCCAATGCAGTTCACAACATTTTTCAAACAAACCCATGGGAGGAACGAGCTCCAGAATTGGCAACTTTTCAGTTTTTAGATCATGAAAAATTTACTCATGGAAATCCGAAAGTATTTGGCAGAAGTTTTAAAGAAAAACTTTTGCAGAAAAAATTCAAACAGAAGATGTATTAATTTTGATTTCATTGCTTCGTGAGAAAATTATTTTCCAAGTTGCAAGTCTATAAATAAATGTTTTTTTACTGCTAAATTTATTAAAACAGCACCGATTCAATCATAAATGGTACTTGAACGGATGTTTATTTCTTTGCTACAGAACTCCAGAAGAACGCCTGACTCACACCATGGACAAGTTATTCGTGTTGTTCGGATGTGAAATTTTAAAAATCGTTCCAGGAAGAGTGTCAACTGAGGTTGATGCCAGGTAAAACTGGTTGAATTAATAATTTCTCTAATCTTGCGTGCATTGTTATTCAAACTCGTTTAATGTAAATTTTTCCATTCAGGTTGTCATTCGATAAAGATGCGTCCATCGCAAAAGCAATCCACTTGATTAAGTTGTACGAGGAAGAGGGAATTAAAAAAGAACGCATACTTATCAAGCTGGCTTCTACTTGGGAAGGCATTCAAGCAGCAAAGTAATTTCATCAGCGTATGATTATTAAACACGAAAACCATTAAATTTAATGGATTCTCATTTTCATAAATATCGTGACCGCATCACCAAAACTGGGATGTAATGTTTACGCACTTTATAATCATTATTTTGGATTCTTGTTTATGCGATACACACATTTAAAATTTTAATCACCGCATTCACAAAGTTGTACACCTATACCTCGCTATACGGCTGCTCTTTATACGTCCTTTCGCTATAACGGCACTTTCCATTTACTGCCCACAATGTTTCGTTATACGGCAAAAAAAATGCTGTATTTAAAGAAAGTGGTAAAAAAATGTGCCAAGTTACCCCAATTTGCATAAACAAGGTCGGATTTGGCTAACAATAAAACAACTTATGGGTTTCACTTAGTTTAAGAAGGGAAAAAATTGAAAATCACAATGCAGAAACAATTGATTCGCTATACAACCAAGTTTTCCGGAACGTATCTAGGCTGTAAAGCGAGGTATGGGTGTATTTGTGACAAATATTAACATCACTGCCAGTTTTGGTGAATCGTTCTTTATATGTTTAATATCGCTGCAGATTTTCAATTTATTTGTTTGTTTTTAAATTAACTTTTCAAGATTCCTCGAAGAGAAACATGGAATTCATTGCAACATGACTTTGCTTTTTAATTTTGCTCAGGTAAAATTATAATTTGAACTTCTTCGTTCGCACCGGTTCGGCCGTGACACTTAAAACTTGCTTTTCTGCGCTATTATAGGCAGTTTCATGTGCCGAGGCTGGAGTCACTCTCATTTCTCCGTTCGTTGGACGTATTTTCGATTGGTACGTCGCGAACACCGACAAAAAGACTTACGCACCCATGGAAGATCCAGGCGTTCAGAGCGTAACCAAGATTTACAACTACTATAAGAAGTACGACTACAAGACAGTAGTTATGGGAGCGTCTTTCCGAAATGCGGGTGAAATAACTGCATTGGCCGGCTGCGACCTTCTAACAATCAGGTGATTTTTTGGTTCAAACCGTAGAATCACCAAGATTTCAAATTATTTACATAAGCACGTTACTTTCTAGCCCTAAATTGCTCGGAGAATTGGCAGAGTCGAAAGAAAAACTCACGCGACATCTTAACGTGGAAACCGGTAAGATTGTTTTTGTAGTCTATAACTTAACGTGTTTAATTTATAACTCACCCGTAATTCGGTGAAGCGTTATCAAAACTCCGTCTGATGAATCGAATCATTTTCTTTTCTTCGAATAAATAGCCAAGGGCTTGGACCTGAAAAATATTACCATCGATGAGAAAACATTCCGCTGGATGCTTAACGACGACGAGATGGCTAACGATAAATTGTCCGACGGAATTCGCAAGTTTGCAGCCGATGCTATTAAGCTGGAAAATCTTTTTAAAGATAAGCTGAAGTAAAGCGTGTTCGCAATGTCTAGGCGTGCGGTTATCATATCGTTCAATGAGGTGTTTCCTCGGTCTAACCCCGTAATATTGGACTGAAAGTTGGCTGTGCAAAAATTTATGAAGAAATCAATGACATTATGTCACCCTCTTTAAAAAAATTTCAACTTTACTCGGCAACACATTTGGTATTAAAGACGTTATTAGATAATTGTTAAATTCTGTCAGCCTATCGTTACAATTCCATTTAATTGATTCTTTAATAATTTTTTTACCTTTCAGTAGTTGTCTAACCTCGATTTATTGTGCTTTAATTTTTACGTTGTTGTGGGTTGATGCAATTTGCTTTTGTTGTCTAATTAAAGCCGCTTTTCAAAATTTGTGTTTTGTTTGTTGATTTTTAACGATGGCTTTTTTCTGCAATACGATGGAATTCCTCTCATCCGTAAAAATTCACATCGACCTCAACCAGGGAGTGAACCTCGCATCTTAGGATCGAGAGAGGCAAGCACGTAACCTACTTGACTGCCAGCAGGCAATTTATTCAATGTACGTTTGTAATGATAATATTCCAAATTTTTAGAAATGATAAAACAGGTACGTAAAATTTTACATTTAATTCAAGCAACGATTTGTAAATTTTATCACAACATTTTTGAGAAAATTGTATTAGATTTCCATATTTCATAAAACTACTGAAGTAAGTTAAAATGTAAGCGCTATTATTATTGCATGAGCTAAGAAAATTGATGTTACAAATATAACCGCTAAATGTTCATTAATTTATACGACACTGCATGAAGACCTGTAAAAAAACCGCCTAATTGAAAATTTCCCAAAAATCACTGTCAATTAAGTCTAGGCCATTTATTTCAGTAGTTTGTTGTCTTTTAGAATATCAGAGATGAGAGTTTTAATAAACACGTTAGCGTCAGTCGCCCAAAAATAGGATAAATGGTTCCAGTCGCGTCCAACGAGGGACATACCGAGTGAATTCCGACGTTTGAAAAATTCCACATTTTCTTTGCCAGTTAGATAGTCGCTGCTGGCATAAAACAATTGAGTAGGGGCAACAACGTTATCAAGATTATACTCTGGCGGAGTTGACTATAATTTTTAATCAATAGAAAATTAGAAAAAAACATACTTTTTCCATATAATATAAAAGAGCTAAAACCTGACAATGAAAAACAAATACTAACCTGGCCATACTTGACACGGTTTTTTTCCACACCCCAATCGAAATGTCGATATTCCGGATTATTTAACCTCTGAACGAGATTTAGTTTTATAAATAATCAATCAATTAAAGAAGATATTTAAAAAGTATGCACTCAGGTTAACTAGTTTTTAACTCACTTGTGCAAAATGAATGAGCATATTTACAGGAGCGCTCCCTCTTCCGTGTGCAACATTAACTGGAGTACGAGTCTAGAAGTAGACAAAATAATTAGATAAAAAATAAAGGTCAATAGTTAAAGAATGCAGAAAAATTTTAAAATGAATATTTAATTTGAAAATGAGCTTTGAACTGTGCATTGTTTTTAAATACACCCAGGAAAAATAGTAGACCTGTGAATCAGTTCAGCAGAATTATTTAAAGAAGTTCACTTTTATATAACATGATATTTTAAATAAACTAAAACAAAGGTTAAAACTCCTGGCTATTTTGTACTTACTGCATTCCACGAATCTGGACTTTGTCCAACTAGAGAAAATATTAGAGTTTTAACGAGTGGTTCAAAATACTTGACGAAAACGCCTAAAAGTCCACTGGGAATATTTATTGTGGAACCAAATTCGTTTAAGCCAAACTCTTTCATTAGTTCCTGGAAATAATACAAAAATACAGAATTAATATCCCTTTTAAAACTGGTTCAAAAACGACCTGCGTTAGTGCGTACTAATTTAACAAATTGTTATTTACCAATAATGGAATAATACGCTTCAATACTTGTGGAAGAAATCCCTGGATTCCAACCAAAGTTCCGGCTGGAGATAAAGCGTAGAATTTCCTTATCTGCCGATATCAAAAATAAAATCTTCTTATCAAAGAATTACTTTTTTTTAATAAAAGTTCATTTTTTAGCAGTCCATATAAACTAGTAACCAGTTTTAAAAATGCCAGCTAGTATTTCATCTAAAGTTCTAAATAGAGATATCAGATAATCCATAATATATACATAATGTATCAAATTGATTTTGTCAACTTTTGGATGAAAATCGATTTACAATAATTGCTACATTTTGTAATTCTATTTCACTACACATTGATTGTGAACGATTGTGACAACAAAATCGATACAAAAATCACAATTTCAAACTTTTTAGTAACGAACTCTAACTTACTTTTGCGTTATATTCTGGCCTGTCAGCCAAAAGTGAAAACAAAATACCTCCTCCCATTGAGTGACCAAGTGCGTAAACTTGATTTTTTTTAGTTTTTTTAAGTACATCATCGATGAAAGCAGAAGCATCGTTTCCGAATTCATCGATACTAAATTCAAATAAAACAAAGCTCATTATTTTAGCAGAACTCAAAACTTCACAACACTCAAAAAATGCTTTTGAAAAACAAATTGTAAAACTTGCCTAAAATCCCAAAATGCATTATCGTCCTCTTTCAATGTAACATGCTTTCGGCTGTGGAAAGTACCTAAGGAAAGTTAAAAAACTTTATCAGAATTGAATTTGAAATTGATTTAAAACTTCCAAATTTATTAATTTATTATACCTCTGCAATTCAACATCCATACATCATATCCAGCATCAGCTAACATATATCCTACAAGAATCGCACACAACAAGGCGTTAAAAGAATTTCACTGTAATTTTCTTCCAATTTTTCAATAATCTTCAGATAATTAAATTCAAACCAAAACTTTTGTCGGGAACATTGGCAACCCAAAGGTCGGAAGAAGCATAGGCGCCGTGAAATAACAAAACTGGAAGCTTTTTGGGATCCACTTTTCGTCCATTTCTGCCACGAGGAATGCGATATGTGGTCAAGATGTAGCCATCTTCAGTCGTCACGCTATGAACTTCAACCGGATAACCATAATGACGAACCATTGCAGGCTTGTTCATAAAATAAACAAAATTGTATTTAACAGAAATAGAAATGTGACTTATACACTTCGATTACTACCCATGCACTAATAAAACATAAATAACACTTGGAAACATTTTTTAATTAGCAGAATTGATGGCCTTTAATCAACACTGTATAAACTTCTAATAATAGAATTTTAAATTAGAATACTGATTTTGGAACAGAATGCACGTGCAGAGTAATAGAACGCACGTTATACTCATTATACTTTCCTAATTCGCTTTCAAAGAAAAGTTGGATTTATTTTCTTATTAGATTAAAAGAAATAATAAAAAATAACAATTCTTACCAAAGTCATGGTGACTTCCGGTTCCAAGCCAAAAACCTTCCTTACTGATGGAAATATATTTGATAAGCCACGTTGATTCCACTGTTCATCTGCATGACTTAATGCAACATCAACACCTAATAACAAAAAAACAATCGCTCGTAGATGCATAATTACTGGAACGAAAAGTTTATGAAATGCAAGTAATAAAATGCGGGAAAATGCATAGTTTGGGTTTTTATACAAAAAAACTTACACTAAATTTCAGCGATAGGTGTATAATTGTCACCGTCCGAATGCGTTTATTTGACAAAGTCAAACAAATTAAACATCAATTTGATGATGATACACAGGTGGCATATTTTCACTGTAAACAAATATTTAGCAGAAAAGAAATTCCCCCGAACCAATAAACTGCAAAAAGTGTAACGATTTAATCCATTTGTACGCGTGTAATTATATTGTAATTAAATACAAATATATATTATTCTTGACATAGTGTATATACTTTGCAGTTCACTTAACTTTGTTTGTATCATTGCTAATGTGTGATGCTTATATAACGAACGTATTAATAGTATATAACTTCATATGTAAATATTTACGTATAAATTTATTATATTAACACGTGATCTTGTATTTATATATTGATAAAGTGTAAATTTCCGATGTAACCGTAGCTAGGCAATTGTTTTTGCTAATGCCTGTTTCCAGCAGTGTTTCTTGGTTTGTTGCATAAATGTAAGTAATTTTTTTGTCATTTTTCATGTTTTATATCATTAGGAACATTTGACATTTGAAATATTTCCATTAGAAATATAAAGTGAATTGCAAACGGATTCCATTTTTGAATATTTGTATATCCTTTGCACCCGCTAAACAGTGATGTCCTCCACATAAGTACCTATGTCCTTTATGTTTGTTCACTATTTTTTAGGATGGAAGCAACGACTTTGTTGTAAAAGACGCCTGCATCGCTGCCCCAAAAATAAGACAGATGATTCCATTTGTTCCCAGCGATAGACAAGCTAACGGCATTAGCCACATTCTTTTGCAGAAAATCCACGTTAGCTTTTCCAATGGCATAATCGTTAGTTGCGTAATACAAGTGAACGGGAACGGTTACTTTACGTAGGTCGTAATCCTTAGGCTTTGACTGCAATTAAAAAATTAACAAGGAACTGGTTTCAAGAATTTAGCATATCCGAAATAAAAATGTACAAATTCGAAACTTTTGTTTTACAAGTGTGCATAGATAATTGTATGTTCAGTATTTCATGTTTTTTTAATCTGGGTAAGTAAATATGTCCCGGTCTGGCCTTATAAAAGTTGTTAATCATCGTGTTTTTGATCAGGTATTGCAAGAAAATCACAAACCTGATTATATCTGGCCATGTTTTTCCTTTTACCAAAATCATAATGTCTGAATCCAGGATTATTGGCCAACTGATAAAAGCATTTAAAATTCAATAAAAAAAGGTGCGTAAAGCTCATTTTGTGCATAATAAAAATTATGCAACAAGTTATTTATGCATTATAACTTAAGTACTGCATATCTTACTTGAGCAAAGTGAAGGAGAACTCGTGTTCCTATCCCACCGTGACAATGAACTGAGAAAACTGGAGTACGAGTCTATACGCGTATAATAAATTGTAATAAACTGAAATACTAAAGTCCTCTCTTTTATTATTAACTTTATTAAAAAGAAATATACTTTTTTAAAATATGGACAAAGGGACTAAGTTAGGAAAACTATTACAAGAGTGCTTACCGAATTCCAAGAGTCGGGGCTAGGTCCCAAAACTAAAAATGTTTCCGTTTTTAGAAAAAAATCACCATACTTGATAGCAAGTCCCTGTATTTTTTTAGAAAGCCAATCTGGAACAGCGAAATCGTGAATCCCAAGTAATTGTAACAGTTTCTGAAACACAAAGTTGGAAATCAATTGGAATTTTTTTTATTTTTAAAGAAATCTTTAAGTCCATTACTGTTAAAATTTTAATTTGGATAATGTTTCACATTATAAAAATAAATGTCAAAATGCAATGTTTTTATCTCTATAAAAATGTGTAAATATTGTTTACACCATGGATACATTTATTTTCACACATTGTATGACTGTGATTACTTACGAGTAACGGTGGTCCCAATATCCGCGCTATGTTGATAGGCCCTCGACACCCATCTAAATTTCCAACAGGTGATAAGGCGTAAATTTCTCTCACCTGACAAATTTAAAAACATAATTAGAAATATAATAAATTTTATGAGGATAAACATTTTAAAGCGCATTTTCTCACTTTCACATTAAATTAGACATTATTTTTGTTGCTACAGATTGAATTCTACTATATCTAAGTAACTTCAACTGTGATTTTATTTTTACTAAATGCCCTGGAAACACTGTAAATATTGGTATTAATTTGGTTAATTATTATGTTTAGTGAGAAAATAATGTTTAACATGTGGGCATGGTTTTCAAGACAGGATCGAACTTCTAGCACTGTATATCTGTGATACATGACATGAAAAAAACATTGAAAATCGAAATCTTACTTTTCCGTTATATTCTGGCCTATCAGCTAAAAGTGCAAACGGTAAACCTCCTCCCAAGGACTGTCCAATAATGTAAACTTGTTGTTTTCCAGTTTTGTTGATGACATCATCGATGAGAGCAGCCACATCATAATAGCCCATCTCATCAACACTTTAAAAATAAAACTGTTTTTAAACTCTACATTTTGGATCATTTGACTTGACTCATAATTACAATAGTAATAAGAAGAAGAATAGAGGGTGTAAATGTTGTCAAATCTCACCTGAAGTTCCAAAATTCAGCCTGATGAATTGTCAACGTTTTGTGTTTTCGACCAAACGTATTTCCTATATATAAAATTTCATGAATGACTTGAGCAGAAGTTATTGAAATTAAACACATGAAATAAGTTTGAATTTAACAATAAATTAGCATAACAAACGAGAAAGAAATGAATTTAAAAAACCTAATTAGAATTCGAAAAACTATTTGGAATTCGAACAACAAATTCTAATTAAAAAGAATAGCAGCACGTTCTTCATAGCGCGTGCACGTGACGCAGGGGAGGCGTTCCAAATCCAGCAAATTTAAGAACAAAAGATTTTCAAAAATATGAGGCAATGTATAGCTGAAAATCATTCTGCATTTTTAAGTAAAACTGTAGATTTAAACAAATACATACTCAGTATCACACGCAATGTATGAATTCATTTAAGTTGTGAACAAATGCAGTGATGGTAGATCAGTAGAAACCAAAAATTAAATACATATACCTCTATTATTGGCCAACCACACATCGTATCCAACATCAGCGAGCAGTAATGCTGAAATATAGTAAATATTTATCAAAATAGAGACTTGAAAGAATATTTTTTTGCAAAAATATACTAAACACTAACGCAGGCAATTCTTGGGAATGTTTGCTACCCAACTCTCCGATGTAAGAAAAGAAGATGGGAGTATTAAAACTGGCAATTTGTTAGGATCAGCTGGTTGACCATTTTTTCCACGTGGTATTCGATGAGTGGTCAAGATGTAATTGTCTTCAGTGATCACTTCCAGAGTTTCTAAAGGATATCCGTAATAATTGACCAGTTCTTGCTGAAAAAAAATATATATATATAATATAAATAAATTAACTACCTATTAAAGTATCTAATTAAATGTGAAAATAGTTTATTATGGAAAATATTGAACTTGGTTCTTATCTGGACCAACTATCAAAATCAATTTAATTTAATATTAATTTATTTACTCATGCAGAAATAATAATACCCAAACCTTCCCTAACTGTATTGCAGTGAAGCGTAGGTGTATTGCAGCAAAGCTTGCGAGTGTAATATAGAAAATATACATTCCAGCAGATGTGATTGAGTCATTACCAATGGATTGTATAGAGTATTGCGCAATAAATGGTGCCGCAGGCGTGCCGTGGGAGTTATTGTATACTGTTCATTATCTGCAAACAGAAAGCATTGAAATTTTCCATAGCAGAAAGGACTAACTACAATATATTTTATTGAATATATATATATTAAATCATGTCACTGTCCGAATTATTTTAATAATAAAATGCATTTAACATTTAAGTTTTCTAATTTTGTATCTAGAGGGAATTTCTTAAAATAATCATTGCAGTTAATTAGTTTATCAAATTTCTTTACAATGATATTTCGTCTCTAAAAATGTGTGGCAACTAATTTTAAAACTGCATTATTATTTAAAATATAATTTAAAGTAAATGTGAGCAATTGTGCAGTTCAAGGTAATGAAAACTCGACAAATTAAAAACAAACCTATAGCTGTAGGATGCTACAGCTGCAATTTTGTTTTCGCTATCATCAGCTGGACAATAAATTTCTCGTAAACATTTAGTTGAAAACAACTACATTAGCCAAATAAGCTGACTAAGCGAATTGTTTTGTGAAAATTTAATAGCCCCACAACCAATCAGCAATTCTAATCGTGTCATTCGATGTGACCACAGACCACCATATGGTCAGAAGTGCCGGAAATCTTATATTATTCTAACCACATAAATGGGACATTTTTCTTGCTTTATAAAACTCCATCTTCAGAATCTCATAAAATCATGAAATTTTTAGCAACTTACTGAAAATACGGTATAATACAAGGGAGTATAGGTACATTAATATTTTAAACAAATATATATTTTTTTCTTCTCCCAAGGCTACACATTAACACAATTAAGAACCCGATTAAAATAAAATAAGAAATACTCAAAATAGATCTAACAAATTAATAAGGATTTCGGTTAGATTTTCCAGTAAATTTTATGAATTTCAAAACTCATCACTAGAATTTTCAATGCCTCATCCCCCATTTAAGTACTACACTATAGGAAAATGGAAATTCCAGCATAAACTAGTGTTTTTCACAAATTTCAAGCATAATTCCCGAATATTTCAAAGTTCTTAAAATTCAAGAGGTTCTCGATTTACAAGGTAACTGGACACTGAATTAAGTCTAGTTATACAACTTCTTGATGAATTAAAGCTTCAACACAGAAGAAATAAGGAGCTAATAATAAAATAAATGCGTTAATAAAATATTATTTACCATATTCATGTCGACTTCCGGTTCTAAGTAAAACAAGTTCTTCAATTTGGCAATAACGATGTCCAGGACTTTGTGAAGAGGATTTTTAATCACAAATGCACTGCTTGTCGTCAGACCCATTACTAATAATACAAAAATAACACGCGATTGATACATTATTGGTACGTTATAACTTGATAAAAAGTTTAACAGAAATTCGTTATATAATTATGACATCATACTTTCTGAAATGGCTTTTAAACGTTCATCAGCAACCAGAAAAGAAGCTTTCCAGCCAATTAGATTTCATCAACATCATCGAGTTTTAATAAACCTGTGTTTACTTAGCTGCAGATTTCAATCATACTTAAACTATAATATGACAAATCATAATGGACGATATTACCTTGAAAATAATATCCGTAAACAAGAAAAAGTAGGATTGCTACTGGATGATCCGAGAAGTCAATAGGAGCAGATATGAAAAATAAATAACACAATATAAATCTATATAAAAAATACTTAGTATCGAAAACTTACACAAAAACGAGTATCCACAAATTAACTTAAAAATCATGATGGCTTCTGGTTTCTTCGTTATTTGGTTTCTGGTTTACGAACTTAATCCATTCCTCGACCCTGTTCGTGAACCGAAAAGTTCGTTAACTGAATTAATTTTTCCCATTGCAATTAATGTAAATCCAAATAATGCGTTATTTGTCCTAGATTTTTTTTACATGTTTTGGCTTTATGTGTGGACACAATACAGACAGGAAATAAATATAAGAGTAATATTAGAAGAAAGCAGGTTAATATATACATCCATGATTTCCAACATTATAAGAAAAAAAAATAAACCCACGTGGTGACGTCATGCTGACTTTGCATCTGCAATTGGCGTGGAGAAAACAAGAGGCAAACTTTTTGCCATATTTGCAATTGGTGCTGCATCCTTCAAACTAATATCGATTTTAATTTTAAATCCTTGGAAATTATAACATTTTTGATGTTACCTGTATTTAGTAAAACTTATCCGTAACAAAGATGTTCTGCTGAAACTAGTGAAATATTTGCAGAAACTCGGACCTTTGCTCGAAGGTCCAGAGAAATGTGTTCGTGAACTGAAGCATCGTTCGTAATGCGAAACGACAAATGGTGTTCGTAGACCGATTTGTTCATAGACAGAGACGTTCGTAAACCGAGGTTCCACTGTATTTTGCAAATTGAAACATTTGAAAACTATAGATATACACATTACATGTCTTTTTTTTGTATTTTTATAGTTACACATTGTTATTAAATGAAAATAAATAAATAAAATAACACGTTTTTAAATGCAATTAAAAATTTGAAATGTATTTTGCTGGTGGTCAAGATTTTCTCCTCGAGAGGCCTTTAAAATCAACTACAATAATTCAGAATTTAAAGTGCGGTACTCGTTTATTACAATAGAAAAGATTTGAAACGATTTCATATTTGCAATGGGTATAAATGACTGGCCAGATCAATGATTTTTCGATTAATTAGTCTTATTTTTGTCTGGTCCTAAAGTATTCAACTCTGCTATTAGTTTTATCACGAATCGTTCAAAAGGTTGAATGTAGCTGACCTAGCCATTGAAAATATGTTTTTGGACCCGTGATTTTGGGTTCGAATATCAATACGTCATCAAAATTGGTCTACACAATACGTTATACAGAAACGCACTTTTGCCCCATATTCATAAAGTGCAAACCTTTTTATACTAACCACATACTGCACACGCTTGACCTTTTGAATGCCATAAACTTGCGTGCCTGAAAAAACTTCTACACATATTTTAGTTTTCACATTTCATGGCAGGTTCAATAAATATATAAAATTCCTCAATTACTGGAAAAAATAAATACATAGACAATTAAACGAGTTATTAAAAACAAATTACATACTCAGATGTAAACATATTTTGATGCAATTTTTGAACATAAACATGTTTGCAAATTGCACCGACATCAATTCTGCATTATTTACAAACAATTACTTAGATTTCCACTGGACAGTATTTCGTTCTACTGGCAGTATATTCCTGTCCAATGCGAATAAAGCATTAAGTACTACATCTATTTTACATTTAAGATGGTAATTTGATGGTGTGGCATTTTCCAATAGAAGCCAAAGGACCTCAAATGTTTTTGTACGTTCAGGACAGGTGAATTGCCATTGTTTTGTTGCACGAAATGCATCATAGATGGCACTAGTTCATTATAGAGTATTTTCACGTTATATTTTACTCAAAAATCATCCAATTGAACGATTGGCTTAGAATTTGCAGTGTTTTTGGCGTTTTCTTCGACGTCAACCAACATGCCGATTAGTTTTTGATAGAATACTTTCCCAGCATCCACCGCGGTTAAATAGGAGATGTGATTCCAGTGGGAGTCACCTGCTTGATGCATTCCCATCACGTTGGATAACTTTCTCTTGAGAAACTCCACGTTTTCCTTACTGGTTCCTTTGTCATTTGCGCCGTAAAACAAATAAACTGGAACTTTTACGTTAGCGAGGCTGTACCTAGGTGGCGTGGACTGAAAAAAATAAAAATATTTTATAAATTTACTTTGGATTCTTTATCGTCGATCGAGTGTGATTGGCTAAAGAAAAATTTAAGGTAGCTTGAAATAAAAATGGTCAGATGTACGATTAAAATCTGGATTTTAAAACACCATTACACTGATTTTTAACCTGTTAAATTATCACCGAATGCATAATTAATTTCATGATTAACATATTTTACGAATAATAAAATCATCTGCATACTTGTCCATATTTTTTTAGATTCATCTGATGTCCCCAATCATAATGACGAAGTTGATTTGAAGTCATAATCTATAAAATAACGATATAAAGAGGAACATTGATAATTATGATTGTAATTGATTTAATGAAAAGATAAAATGTTGGCCAAACCGAACTCTGATTTTCGTGTAATTGGCGATTTAATCAGAATGTAATATTCGGTCTACACAAGTCGATTCTAATCTCCGATTGCACAAATCAGAGTTTAGTGATACCCAAAAACCATTGATTTTAATCGTCTTACTTGAAAAATGTGCAATAGTACATGATAGGATGTTCCAACTACGTGTGAGGCGAAAATGGGTAAGCGAGCCTGATAAAATGTACAGAATTAAAGTCAAATTGCAAAAGTTTTGATGTTTATCGAGCAAAGGTAGTATGTACTTACTGGATTCCATCTCACCCAATCTGAGCCTATGGAGATAAACAAAATATACACGATGGATTTTCGATAATAATTCGTTATCTGCCCCAAAACTATTTTTGGAATCAAGCGAAGAAAATAAAATTCGTGGATTCCCAACGTTTTCACTAAAATCTGAAAAGTTGGCATTGCTTAGAAAGAAATAGTAAAACATTGTTGTAAAACATTTGTAATTAGACAAACACTATTCAGGGATTGTACAAAATTATTCAGTAAATATAAGAACATGTTTATAAATTATATATAAGGGCCGCAAATTTGGGTGTTTTGCCCTGGACCCTGGGCGCCAAATATCCTCGCTACGCCACTGGGCATATGCTTACTGAATCATCTTGAAATGAATAATAAGTTTAGAAAGTTAATACTTAAATGCACGTGATTTATCATTAGCGTTATATGATATCTGTCACAACGTCACTGAGTCATAGTTAAAATTAGCAAATAATTAAACTTGTTAATGTCTAGAAACATTCAGTGACTTGTAAAGTTAATATATATAAACCAAAATATGTCGCAACTCTATATTTACACAGAGTATTTAGTTTTAAATGCTGTAAAATAACTTCGTTTATTTGAAAAACATTTTAAATTAAACTATATTGAACGATACACTAGAAAAAAACATGAATACAAATATTACGATATAATAATAATAATAAAAAAATAACGAAATCTGTCTTACTTTGTCAATGAGTGGCGTTAAATACTTGGCAAGATTTTGTAAAGGTCTACTGAGTTTTGCTAAATTTCCAACAGCAGCCAGGGCAAACATGGCCTTAATCTGTTAATAGATTTACTGAAAATCAATGACAATTCATTTTAAACTTCATAGCATATGGTACAAGTCAATGAGAAACATAGCGTGCTGAATGTAATTCGCTAATGTTAACGAAAAATTTAACGTTATCAATAAATAGCAGTGTGGTGCTGATCAAACACATTTACTTATAATTCAAGGTTTAAGCGCTTGACATTGACTTGTATCACTTTACACATTATTAACCCACCTTATCATTGTATTCTGGTTTGGTGTCCAGCATGCAAAATATAACTGATGCTCCCATAGAGTGACCGATGCAGTAGATTTGCTCGTATCCAGTAATTAACAATACTTTGTCAATCATAGTTGGCATATCGTAACGAATCATTTCATCCCAGCTAAAATGCAGTATTTTTTTTTAATGTTATTGATTATGTTACGGATTATGTACTTGACTATCAATCCAAAATGTACAAATACCTAAATTTCCAAAATGGCGCCTTATTGGGATTCAGTGATTCGTGTTTCCTACTTGCTCCTCGAAAATTACCCAAGAATACATCAAATCCGGCATCGGCTAACAAAAACGCTGTTAAAAAAATAAAAGTAATATCATTGAATCAATTGTAGTGCAAATATACTGTACATTCAAGGTATAATTAAATTGGAAAACCCCCAAAATATATAGTTTGTGTGGGGAAACACATAAATTAACATTGAAATAATTAAAAATATTTATTTTGTTTTCGTTCAAGTTTCATTTTGAATTATTTCAACGGTAACATGTGCCATGGACAAGTCACAAATTGACAGTAGGCACCTCGATCTGTAAAGTGGCTTCTGTCAACTATAGTCTCCATTTTGACCTACATTTTATTTTCATTGATTGTACATGGCTCAAAACTTGTACAAATACATCAAAACTAGTCCCGGTACGAATGTACACAAACAGAGTACTTCATAGAAGCTAGAACCCTATCCAAATTTAAACGAATATCGTATTTGACAATATAAAGCTGTACCTATACTATAGAATCCCATATCTGAAGTGAAATCAATGAGTAAATAATGACATGCATATAAATAGTGAATGGGACTTAAACATACAGTGTATAATAAATATATGTGTCCAATCATTTTCCTCCATATATAACCTTGTAATAAAACTATCCTACCTAGGCTGTTTTCTGGCAAATTGAACACCCAATGAGCTGATGACCCTAGGAGACCATGTTGAAGCAAAACTGGCATCTTTTTGGTTTTTTTAGTCATCGTGGATTTGGATTCGTCCCTTCCATTTGGAATTCTGTAAATATCAAGTATATATCCATCCGGTGTGGTTGCTTGATGCTTCTCAACCGGGTAGCCATGATGTTTTATGTGATCCTTCTGTTGAAGGAGCAAATTCAAATATTTTTTTAAAATTTGCGTTAAAATTACGTCAAATGTTGGTGAGGCCATTCAAATTTTAATCGGTAATTTTCTTACCGTGTCCATTGTGATTTCAGGATGGTAATGGAAAAATATCTGCCATAGTAACAACAACGGTTTCGCCAATTGTGCTAAGATAACTTTTCTTGTGCATCGATACTTGCGTTGAAAAATATCAATTAAGGGTCGTACAATTAAATTGTATGGCAATATGAATCCTGAAAAAAAAAATTGAGTAACATAACTGTTACTTAATTTGATTTCTGTAATATAATAAAAAACTCGTTATTTCTTAAAACAATATAAAGTGTAAAGCAAGTGTTAAATATTTATTTAAAGAAACTGCTGGAGGATTTCCCCAACCAATTAACGTTTATGTACAGTATATTGCAATGCATAATTTCATCGATCACCCCATTTCCTATACTGACTATTTATAATAATCGAGTCATCATCATGCGAAAATTACGACAAATGACTAATCAGTTTCTATAAATAAGAAAAGTTTCTTCTGAATGTGTGCTATAGTTAATAGTTTGTAAAAATAAGTATAAATACTGAAATTCAAACAATTCTCTCTTCCAAAAGAAGGGAACTCGCTTAGGGATCTCTTATCAAATAAGTGTGGACACTGAAACTATAATATTTAAACAAAATTTAACCTCGTAGATGGCCTTCAACCCAATTTCTCAATAAATACGAACATTTGGAGGTTATTCAATTTCAAATTTGATTTAGTAGAGCATTGAATGTGCGGCTATCCAACATGATGAATTTTTCATGGGTTTGTTGTTTTGCATTTTTCTTCGTAAACCTTCGATATATTTCAACTGTTGAAATATCAAATTCTTCCGTCGATAATGGACAAACTAGTGGGTATAGCTACGCTAGTTTTGTCCGGCAAATTTTTAAACTAACGCGCATGTATCAAGCATCGGTGGACATACAATATGAAACAGTGCTGGACTCAGACCCCGAAACGAAGATGAATACGGTAAGTGTTGCGGTTGAGAACTCCTAGATTATGCATTATTCCTAACATTTTTTTTTAAAAAATGTTCTTAAATAGTCTCCAAAACTTACTTTTCTTTAAAAACGCTTAATTGTTGCAAATTAGCAGATAAACAATTCACAATAACTGACAAAAATATCTTTTCTCCCAGCTAACAATTGCACAAATCAAAATTTAGAACATCGAACATAAAAAAGAACTACAAAAATTAGAATTTAGAACATCAAACAGAAAAATAGAACAGTTGCACGTGCGACCTTCTCGCGCTCTTGTACGTGCTCAAGTTCTGAAAACGCAAATTCGAGAAAATTCCAGAAACAGTAGCTAAATATATGATTAATGAGATAACAATAATGTTGCAATATAAATTAATGGCTTGTCCAAGTGTGTGTAATGCACATGTCAAGTACATTGCTGCAAAGTGCGATAACGCTGCAATGAAATATACTTTGTTATACCGATAATGACACCATCTATAGGATAAAACCAAGATAGGAAAGAAGCCTTTCGTAAATGTCGCACTGAGTATACGAAAATAATGTTATGTAAAGTTATGTAAATTTTAACATAAAAATACTGAAAACTTGTTTTTATTGAATACAAGATGGGCAGTTTAACTCATAGAAGCGAGATATTAAACTTTTATAATAATTTTAGTAAAATGAATGTAATTACTTGACCTAAAATAATGGCAAAAATTGCCAAATACGATGAAAAAACTCATTTAATTTACTAAAACATGTTGTAAATTATACGTGTAAACAGTTCAGCCCAAGTTATCCAATATATTACATTTACCATTAATCTATGACAAAATTTGATATATTTTATATAGGAGAATTAGAAAAGGGTATCCCTAAATTAAATGCTTCATCTGCCAGAATAAACTGGCAGTGTATGTGTATGTAAGTGGGCATGTTCAAAAACATGTCAAAACATGTCTAAATAATGTTTCAATAAACAAGAACATTTGTAAAAATTGTGGAAGAATCTATAAATCTTATTTAAATTTAGTAAAAAGTTAAATTCATTGTAAAATGTATCCTAAAACTAATGTATCGTCAGTTTAAATTCGTAATATTACTATGTATAAGAATAATGTTTGAGTTACGTATAAGTTTTATGTATTAGCAATCATTTCATGTTTACTTTATGCATTCTTTTTCTATACAAGCATAATTTAACCAACCGAAAATAGTACTTTATCAGAGAGGTAGAGCCATGTATAGTTACAGTACAAGCTTAAATAGAAAATTACGTAAAATGCATTTATAAAACTTGAGTCACATTTTTATCGTCACTCAAAGAAAACTGTAGGTTAATTAGCAGTATAAATTACAAGTGCTAAAGCTAGTAATTAAGATATATTACCTAGTGCCATTCTTCGTTAAGTTCGCGTTAGACAAATTCCTGTTTAGAATTGCTATCAAATGTAATTGCGGAAAGAAATATATTTGCTTTCATCCGAGCGAATTAACATCCGGATTGACTTTTTGTCTGTCACAATCTTATATATGACACATTTCAGCCCTTATCTTATTTGAAATTTATAAATACCAAATTAAATTTATCCTTTTTTCACCCCTAGTTTAGAAAAGAAAAAATATTGAAACGACTTTTTCGGGTCATTATAAGCTCAACTTTAGTTGTAAAGTCCAATTTGTAATCAAAAATATATGATAAACAACATCTAATCACTCGAGAGGATGTGACAAAATACTTCCTACACAAGATATACAGTACACGCGGTAGCGTGACTGCTAAAATGTCATCATCCTTTACTTCAATAAACTGATATACCAACATTCCATGGCCATAATCAATTTTATAATATAGTTAAAAAACATAAAAAATAATGAATTTACGAGCTATTTTTCAATCTAAACACTTGAAGAAATAAATCGTTAAGCGTGTAATTTATCTATTTACGTCTTTCTACGACAGCTTTATCCATACGATATCAAATTTCACGAAAAGTGCCAACTGATTAATACACAAATAAGGTGAAATGGATATTTTAGCTTACAGTCCCGAAAGTAAGAGGGATATCTATCATTTCACATCATCTATCATTCTTTTAAAATATTTATAAACAGTCTTGTACTTAAAAAATAAATACTTGTTTTTCAACTTCTGTGTTGTCAATATGTACATTTTTAAATGTTTCTCACTAGATGGAGATCATTAAATATTGGGGATATCCAGCAGAAGCTCATGAGATCATCACTAAAGATGGCTACATTTTGGAAATACATCGGATACCAAACAATGGAACTGGTGAAAAATATCCAGTATTATTACAGCATGGATTGCTCAGTAGTTCAGCAGATTACGTCATTAATTTAAAAAATCAGAGTTTAGGTGGGTTAATGTAGGATAAATCCGGATGTAACTTGTCTAATTAATCTTCACTAAGGCCCGTACCAAAGCTGCTCAACAAACTGAAGCTCAAGCTTAAGACACCCTACCACAGTATCAAAGTCTCACATTTGGTTGTTTTGAGCTCGTCTTGGTAAGTTTTCTTGGCATCTAGGACTCGAGACGCAGCTCAGTCTCAAGATCATGCGATTTGAGCAACTGTGGTACGGGGGGTAAGTAGTATTTTAGATTTGTGTTAGGTAAGCACAAGTAAAATGTTATAAAACCTGGAGGCTAAACTACGACATCGTTAATTTAAATAACTCATTAGCATAATTTTCAAAAAACGCCCTATTTTTGTACTAAATCTTATTTTTACTGTATTTAAGCAGCCATATTAACCCAAAAGGTTATTTTTATTTTGAACAATTTAAATTTTCGATAATTAATTTTAACTAGCAGTAAATTTAACAACCCTAAAGTTAACTTCATAATGCTCTAGGTATAAAGTTGACCTTTAAAATTGTTTTTAAGCCAAAACATGTAAACTATAATTAGGAAAGCATGTTAACATATAATTCGTAATAACATTGATTTTAGGTACCTGAACCTTTATTTAAACAAAAGTTTAATTATAAAATTAGTACAACGAACATGTTTTTACAACAAATGTTTTGTTACAAAATTGTCACAAGATTTACATAAACTCATTTTTCTTCTTGAAGGAATGATGCTTGCAGATGCCAATTATGACGTTTGGATAGGAAATATTCGAGGTTTGTAAAAAATGAACATAATTTTGATGTTAAAATTCAGTCGATTCAGTAAAAATCAAGTCAAGTCAAATATGGAATTTTAAGCCAATCAAAAATGACGTATTCAAGAGGGGAGGGATTTGCTAACATGTGGACATGGGAAGGAGGGGAAAATCCATTACGGACGTAAACTAATATGATGGTAATTTGCAGTTTTTGAATTTTCTGCTTAATTGAGTTTTAAAAGTCAGTGAAAGGGGGAACCGGATTAAATGTGCCCTCAGTCCCAAATGTGCTTGAATTTTTTAAACCTCGGGAAAATTGGGAATTATGCCTAAATTTGTGTTAAAAATCAATTTTATGCTGGAATTTCCCTTCGAGGTCAGGAAATTTTCGTTAATCGGAAAAATCTGGGAAAATGTTTTGAAATTGTGTGCTTGGGATTTTTAGGATGGGCTTTCGTGTATTCCAATACATTTTCGGGATACCTTACATTTTAAAAAATATTAAGGACGTCTATGAGGAAGGGATGATCTGGACTTGACAGGGGATAGGGTGTTATTACACTGCATAAACACATGTTTTTCATTATTTGTTTATGTAGGAAACACATATGGACGTCGACACCTAACGTTAAATCCAAACAGTTCTAAGTTTTGGGAATTCAGGTAATTAACTAATGAAATTTGAGATTAAACTTATCTAAATTTGGTAAAACTCTCCATACGCTTGAAATGTCGACTAATGTCTGTTTTTGTTTAGTTGGGATGAAATGGCAGAATATGATATTCCTGCTGTGATCGATTACATCCTTAATACCACTGGTCATCCTCAATTATATTACGTTGGTCACTCCATGGGGACAACAATGGCCTTTGCCATGCTAGCAACGAAAACAGAATACAATGATAAAGTATTTAAATTACACGTATTAATTTCTCCAACTTAATCACGATATTGTTTATATTAATGTACTAATTCATTACAGATCAAACAGATGTTTGCTTTGGCACCTGTGGTGCATTTCAACCACGCTAAGCAAAAGCTTTTAAGATACTTGGCTAGCTTGTATAAAGAAATCAAGGTACATTTTGTAAGCATTTACCAAGATTGATTGAAAATGTATATTAATATATTTTTTTTACATTTGTAAATCAGCTGATTTTAAAAATGTTGGAGTTCAAAGAATTCTTGCCAAACAATAGATTCATGAAATATTTGGCAGAAAGCGTGTGCAGCGGACCAGAAAATGAAATTTGTGCAGACTTCATATTTCAAATCATAGGCACGGATAATGCGCAACTAAACAAGGTAGGGTTATCGATTATTAATGAAATATTAATTTAATATTATAAAAATATATTATCTTTTTAAAATAGACTCGACTGCCAGTCTATTTGACCCATACTCCAGCTGGGGCATCTTTCCCAACACTAGGCCATTATGCCCAGGTAAGGTGCAATTCAAAAAGGACGTCCTTCAAAAATTGACCCCTGTCCATACGATTTCCATTTGAGCCTAGAATCATAGCCCCCTATATTATACAGGCCCCTGCATTATGGTTTCTCTAATGGGAAAAAGTCGACGCTAGGTGGCGACT